>JXCR01009873.1:0-10534 GCA_002079205.1 Phalaenopsis hybrid cultivar | reverse complement strand
AACAAAGATAAGAAGTCAAACCGCCAAGCTAAGAATTCAAGTCTTACCACCAATTTATCACAAAAAAAAAAGNTTTTTTTTTTTTTTTTTTTCCTTTGGAGCATATAGTTGTTCTAGGAAATAAATATATGCATGTTGTTTATAGATAAATAAATAAAAAGTTAAGGTGTTTATTAAGTATTAAAATCAAATTTTAATTAAGAAAAAAATAAATTTTTTTCTTTTAAAACCCTTTTATTTTATATATCTCATGATATACATAATTGATTAATTATTCCATAGCTTTTTTATAAAAAAGCAAATACGTCTCAAAGCTGCTTTCGAATAAAATCACATTTGAGATCATAATACAAAAAAAATCTCAAAACAAGCAACTAAGAAACCCTTTTAACCAAACTAAGGATACCCTTTTAGAAAATAAAAAAAACCCAAATACCCTTCAAATTATTACATCTCAAAATGCAACAAACAAACAAACAAGAAAAAAGAACCCTTCATATTTAAGCATCTTGATTTTATTATTAAGTTGTAAGGCCTATTTTTCTTAATAAATAAAAAAGTTATCATATATTACATCTCATTAGACTGATAAAGCATGGTTTTACTATGATTAAGTAAGGTCAAGATAATTAGATTTATAACCCTACCTGGATTATAAATCTAATCATTTTGACCTTACTTGATCATTTGTAAGATTGGTGCTACAAGTTATTTGTTGCATTTTCTCATTACACTAGATTTCAAGGTTCTAATTCTTTAAGTGGATGTCACCATTAGTCTTAAGACTGAGACTTTTCGTCTAGTTACGATATAAGTTTTTATCTTCTAGACTTTCTAATGATCGGATATCATGGGATATAATGCTTAACATTCTAATAAAATGTGAACTCAAATATTAAAATCTCTTCAATTTCAAAATTAATTAATAAAATCTAATGATCGGATAGTTAAAGCGTCACTAAGCTTCTCATTATTTCAACACCTCTTATTTTTTTTCATTTGGTTCCGAAAAAAACTATTCCACTTTGATCTACCCCATTTGAAGTTTTAAACAAACAATTGTGGAAACCTAAACTTTAAAATTCTTGAAGATATACTCAACATTAATCGATAGTTTTCTTACAAAACATTTGCTTCTTAAAATGTAATTAACAATAGATGTTTGTCCTTATAGAAAGTTAGTAACCCGGATTAATCTAAATCATATCAATAATTCAGGTTTAGGTAGGAGAAAAATTTGTTGGTTTAAATGCAGACCCATCTAATATAAAAAATTAAATCCTATGACTAATTTAATCTATCGTAAATTCATATTTTTTCCTTTCGATATAATATATTATTTTTAATGACGTATTTGATTATTTTAAAAATTAAAAATTTAAGATCTATGCAGCATAACACAAAAGAAATTGTCAGAGTTTGGCCTATTAGGTATCTTACCCTTTTGGATCTTAGGTGAGTATAGCCAAAGTTAGTTTTTCAATTCTAAAATCACTTGTTTAAACATTCCGAATGAGGAAGTTTTAGAATCTCCCAAATTCTAAACATATGGAACCCTAATAAAATTTTATTTATTTAGATTAGAAAAAAATGTTTAAAATTCAGATTTTCTATATCTTGGGCCTAAGTTCATCCTTCCTGATCATTTCTTTTTCAAATTAAATTTTCTTCCTTTTAGGTTTGCTTGGCCACGACTAGTTTAAACCCTTAATCATTCCTTTGAAATTTTCAATCATATCTATCTTTTTTTTTAATATTGAAAATTTTAATTTAACTTGTCAATTCTTGGAACTTCCTTATAAATATGACAAATTATATAATTTGATTTTTTATTGGACCCTCCATGACCATTATGGAGCAATGAATTAATTGTTTTAACTTTTCAACTTTCAGAAATGACTTCCCTTAAATTGATTTTCTACTTCATGATTGGTTTGAACATTGTGATCGATAAAGACAACCTTGCCTCAAGGAGCCATTGTTAAGTATGACATGGGTTTGCAAGACTTGGAAATGACTTGTGGTACTCTTTCCATTATTGTTATGAATGTCGAAGCTGTGAAAGATAAGAAGCTGATACTTGCGTTTAATTTCAAGTGTCAGAAAGAATTTTTAATACTGCCAAAGAGATCAGTTGGAAATCTATCTGAGTATACGAAAGCTATTGTTTTTGAAACGCGAGTGAAACAAAAATTTCTAGAAGAATGTGATTTTCGATGAAAATGCCAATATGATGGATTGCAAAGTTCCTTCATCAAAGTTTGAGATCTGGTCTATTTCGAGGTCAATAGCTTTGTCTCAAGATTGGAGAACAAAAATGAATAGAAAACTACTAATGCTAAACTAAAAATTGAAGAAATTACCGATCGGTTGAAAAGATAGACTAGGAAGAGGGATTTGCGCTTTCTGAGACCTCTCCACTAATAGGAAGTAGTATGTTTAACCAACTGTTGGCTATATTTGGAGAAGAAAATTTCTGGAGGATTGCTAATACTTTATCGCGATTACTTGAATACAACCACACTCATGGGGAGAAAAGAACTTGTTTTTTGCTAGAGTTTGTTACATGTTTGAGAAGATAACCAGAAAGGATATGCGCTCCATGGTTGAGATTCTTAGAAGGTGGGATTTGTTGTATCTCATGAAATAAAAATGCATGAAACCCTTTGGATATTGAACAGTGTTGAATTCCTCTGGGTAAGGCTTGCCCTCTGGTACTATGCTCCACCCTTTGACTAGGCTAAGGCTTCCTTCAGTTGTTATTCCACAAGCTGCTTGATTTCTTCTTCTTGAATTGTGCTATGTATAGAATACTTTTTAGTTGATTGTCCCCATTGAAGAGTAGTTTTTTTTTTCTTTAGCTATCTGAAAGACCTCTGGTTAATTTACTTCGATCGGTGCCACCCTTGGTGACTGAGGCAAGCTGTGCAGAGTTTTCATTGCAATCATCATCTCCTGCATACACTTTTTTGAGCGAATGATTTGTTCATCTTTTTGTTTAATTTCTCTCTACAAAGCTTAGCGGTATTTTCCTCATTTGCAGAGGTTACTCCTTGTAGAGACAAAGAAGCACGAGTCTCTAATGTGGCTCTCAGCAAAATCCTCTTCAATGAACTTAGAAAGGTCTTCTTCTTCATCATCATTCATGGGTTCCTTTTCCTTTTAGTCAGACAATTGTTTGATTTTCACCCTGAGCTTGTCCAGTTCTTCTTTTATAGATATCCTCTGAACTATCATCCACAAGATCGAGATCAGGTATAGAGACTTCACTTGCATTATGTCAGATTTCAACTTAAGAATTGAAATTTAAGTGGTTTAAACCCTAATGGTAGAATTGTAATTTTATAATTTGACACTTAAACCATATTTTTTAGGATTTATCAGAGAGGAGGGAACTTAAAAAAAGATAATTAGTCCACTAAAATGACTGAAAACTAATGAAAAATTGGGTAATAACCAATTTGCATTAATTCCTACAAAAGGGTAAAATTGTAATTATGAAAATTGTTGAGAATTAGAAGAAAATAAGAACATAGATGATTCAAGAGTAAAGTGCATGAATTAGAAGATTAGTAGGCTATAAATTTGGACCCCTATTCATTGGATAAACTAAAGTCCAATTCTTTTAAATAAGATTATAGCACACTCATAAACTTTTTTGCAAAATTACAAATTTGCTCATAAGTCTTAAAAGCTTGATAGTGAGCTAGGTTTAATCTAAAGACACTTGAGGATTAGTTGGAAAATACTTAACTAAAAATGAAGCACTTTAAAATACTTCAAGCCTAAGCTAGAGTGTAAAATCTTTAAGTCACCCAAGCACAGCCAGATAAGTTTGCCCTCTCATCTTTCAAGTGCATATTAATTAATCATTTATCCACAATCCATGGGTAAAAATGCAATCTTAATTCAACATGGGGTAATTGACCCAACCATGTGACAAGACCTAATGAACTTGAGATAGTCCAGGAAATTCCAAGGTTGTCTGTAATCACTCTCTGAACATCTTTGCAAGCCTTTGGATATCTCAGAGCACCTTTTGACTTATCAAAATTTGTTGAGGAAAATCATCCTTAAAAGACAAGTCAAACCAGGTGAAATCTTTTAGGACACGCCAAGACATGACTCATGACCCTTATAATTAAATCAACTATTGAAAATCTTCATTCTAACTTAACCTACAATGAAACCCAATGCTCTGGAATATGAGCTTGAAATTTACACGCAGATCCTCTAGGAAATTGGGGACATTTTTAAATGTCACATATGGATCATCGGGCTGGTGTAAGTTGGCGGTCTTGGTGGTAAGAGTGATGATGTGAACAATATATAGGTATGTGAGGAGTAATGTATGTCCTAGACTCGTGAGTGGGTCAGAAATTGGCATTACTGACCCCTAACATTTAGTAAAAAGCTACCGCTCATTCTCATCGGTGATCGGTAGCTCTAGCTTGTCGGCGTGACCGACTCATGAATGTCTGATTTTCAAAATACAATAAAAGTGTATCTTTTGAATGATAACTTGTATTTTGTTTGTTAAATGTTCACAAAATTCAAACTACTTTTGCATGAAAATTTTAAAAAAACTCAACATTTAAAATATTATTTTAGACAAATACATGTGTCAGTCACACAGAACGGGTTGAGGACTATCCTCATTTGATTGCCTGTCTGATAACCTTTTTACCTTATGTTGGGCCTTACAGACATGATAATTACAAGTTGCCTACGGAGTTTCTTCGGGAAGAATTGCTAGGGCTTCGATCCTGGTTTTGAGCTCTCCCATTACTAAAAATCTTACACCCAACCTCGATCTTTTATATGCGGCATCACATTTTGTTTTATTCATTCAGGTTTTCTTATGACTTCTTTAAGTTTTCTTTGAATTTTCTTATGGTTTATTTAAATTTTCTGCACATTACTATATTATGTTGTACTAACCTTGCAACAGCGGTAGAAATCCTAGGCACACATATTTATTTTACATTTACCACACTTTAATGCATTTTTATTGCACCTTGTTATTGTTTTACTTCTGCATTTATTTATAATACTTGCAAGGACCATAGGGTAGACAACAGTAGAACATGTGTTATGTGGTATCTTCTGGCAGGCCATGACTCAACAATTTGCATTTTCACATAAAATTTAATCCCATAATCGCTACGATATGGAGCTCGGAGCAAACTTTTGGGTAGCACAACGAGCATGCAAGTGAACGACAAAGGACCTTCTGCCGACAAATTAAGACCTCACATGAAACAAGATCTACTTCAACTATACTTTCCTTAATTCAGGATTACATAACTCATAAAATTTAGAGGTAGTTCTTCTAGCATGACGCAAATCCTCACATTATCTTTAGGCTCATGCACAATTATGTCATGCACTATAAGTCCTAACTCTCTTTAGGCTCTGAGATTGTCGTTCGATACGACGTAAACCCTCTTATTTTTTTAAGTTATTTGCACGATTTGGATATCATGCAAGTTTAAGACCTAAATAAATAATATCGGCAGGGATGAACATTCAAATAACAACATCTCTAAATGTAAAGCCAAATAGTTGGATAATTCAGAAAGTCTTCGAGGTTTTCCTCGGATTCGTGACATCCCCTACCTTTTACTTCTTTGACCTCTGAAAAAAATTGTTCCTACTTGAGTCACTCCCATTTGAATTTCCCAAGTTCAATCTTGAAAACCTAAACGTTGAACTTTTGAAGACAAAGACATCTGATCATTATCAAGAGTTTTCTTAAATGAGTTCGGTTATTATGATGTAATTAACTATAAAAGCTTGCCCTTACAGAGAACTTGAAACCCAAGTAATATAAACCCTATTTAATCTTTATATTAGGTAGGAGGACTTATCAGTTACACCAAAAAGGTTCGCAAACCAAATGAATTTCATAATTTCTTTAGTTTATTTAATCAAGCTCGCTGCCAAATTAAGTGCATATTCCTCGGGATAAGTGCATTGCTTGTAGTGTTGTGTTCGGTTACTTAAACTAATAAAATGCATGAGATCTTTTTAGTCTCATTTTTCAAATTAAAATATATTTTCAAAATTTGTGCAACCGACCCAAAATTTTGACCGACACTATAACACCATGTTTCATGACTGTAGCACAATAACAATGTATTCACAAAAGAGAGTGAATATTATAGTGTTATTTCATGAGGAAAAAAAGGTCATAAAAATAGAGAGTGCACCACAGTAGTGCTATGTTAAGGTATCAGCGTTATGTTAAAGCACCGCAATGCTACAACATCATTGTTGAAACACTATTTTGCATCACAACACCACATTGACTCAACATGATAATTACAAGTTAATTTTGATGTAAGTCGCTAGGAGTTAGTGGACAGCTTTCGAGCAGTTGAGTAGTAGGGACAATAAAAATTAGTATAAAAATGTATTGTGAGTGTAGAGAGGACACTTAGTGAGTTTAGAGTGTGTTATTAAATGTACAAAAGTGACAGTGTGCTTGTAAGAGTAAAGAAGAAAGGAGAACCTTGTGAAAATATGATATAAGAGTAAGCATGAGAATTTTTAGCAAATGAATTCATGGTTCATTCCTTTTAATTTCCCTTAGTTTGTGTTTTAAACTATTAAATTTCAAGTTTTTACTATTCCAATGAATATGTTTTGTAGTTAAAACTATTTAATTTGGATTTATAAATTTTTTTACTTACTTTTTTAGCACAACATCTTGAGTTAATGTTTTTTTTTTTTTGCAGTCAACCTTCAATTTTCTCCTTTTATTATTGATTAATTTTACCATTTTTATAATTACTTCCCATTCATTGTGATATAATAACCTCGACGGAGGCAGAAGAAGATTACTAAGAGATTGGATAAAATATTTGGCATAGTAGATGTAAATGACCAAGACATTTGTTGAAGATGGCGTTGTACGAAGATGGGGTGTCAAATATGACAGAGATCGCCATCATCATCGTGTATCATTGGCCTCCTTTTTCCAAGATAATCGACAAGATGATTACCAGATAGTTTCTTTATGTTCTCCTACAACTGAAGAGGGGACTTAAAGTGGCAACAATTGGTGATTCCGTGTGTGTTCATCTTACCAGGATACTGCCAAAATGGTAGTTCACAATTAGTGTCATCACCATTTTCATGCCATTATATGGGCTGTCGTTTGTCTTAGATCGATGTTTGGAGATTGCACNTTGCGTAAGGACACCGCATGCATCTCTGCATGCGGTGTCCGATCCTGACCGTAGATCACGGTGATCTACAGTCAGGATTATTTCAGTTTTTTTAATAATAAAAAAAAAAATTAGGTGGGGCCTACCGAAATACATCTTAATCGTAAATCAGGTGATTTACGGTCCGGATCGGACACCGCACGAAAGATGCGTGCGGTATCCGATCCGTATGGAATAATTTTTCGTATTATTGGCCTCCTTTTCCCAAGATAATCGACAAGAAGATTACCCGATAGTTTCTTTTTGTTCTCCTACAAATCTGAAGAGGGGATTTAAAGTGGCAACAATTGGTGATTCCGTGGTGTTCATTTTACCACGATACTGCCAAAATGGTAGGTTCACAATTAGTGTCATCACCATTTTCATGCCATTATATGGGATGTCGTTTGTCTTAGACCGATGTTTGGAGATTGCAATGAAGTCTATGACCTGGAAGAACTCGTCAATTTTTTATCTCCTAATCCAAGCTGCTTAAGGCTGGCTTGACTAGATGTCTGAAATTTAGATCCTTTGAGAATTATGTTAAGTAGTTTTGCGTGTGGGAATGAAATAGATGCATTTAGATCAATGGTGGGAAAATAGGAANCTCGTCAATTTTTTATCTCCTAATCCAAGCTGCTTAAGGCTGGCTTGACTAGATGTCTGAAATTTAGATCCTATGAGAATTATGTTAAGTAGTTTTGCGTCTGGGAATGAAATAGATGCATTTAAATCAATGGTGTGAACATAGGAATGAAGTACAATAAGAACATTTTAAAAAAATAGAGAAATAAAAAGATTACAATCTCTTAACAAAGATAAGAAGTCAAACCGCCAAGCTAAGAATTCAAGTCTTACCACCAATTTATCACAAAAAAAAAAGATTCCACAAAGTTAAGTTTTAATTCAAATAAAATGTCATTTACTGGCCAAAGAAATTATGCCCATCCCTAATAATATCTTTATTACTACATATACTTAATTTTTCTATTAAATTTTAAAAAATATGTATTGTAGACTTATTTATTTAATCAAATGCTTATAATCTATCTCTCCAACTTTAATCTATACAATATAGATATATTATATCTAGGGTATTTTCTTATTTTTTGTTTTTATATTTTATGTTTTGTTTTGTATGTTGTCATACTCTGGACCCAAATTTGCCCTAAAGTTATTTCTGCCCCTTTTTTTTATTTGGTCGAGAAAAAAATGCCATCATCTCATCCGCTCAATCAAGAGAGATTATTGCGTGCGGACGGCACACGCATCTCGCATGTGCCATCGAGTAATTTTTTTTAAAAAAAAAATTTAAAAATAACTCACTGATATATACTTTTGATAAAGGAGAAGTTTTTATTGACCTATCACACACCTAATAATTTTACCTCAATTAAGCCTTATCAGCGAAGTTTTCTGCTGCCACCGATTCCACCACATGAAAGAAACGGAGCAAGCGCCGGCACGTCAGGCTTCGCCNAAAAGATTCCACAAAGTTAAGTTTTAATTCAAATAAAATGTCATTTACTGGCCAAAGAAATTATGCCCATCCATAATAATATCTTTATTACTACAAATACTTAATTTTTCTATTAAATTTTAAAAAATATTTATTGTAGACTTATTTATTTAATCAAATGCTTATAATCTATCTCTCAAACTTTAATCTATACAATATAGATATATTATATCTAGGGTATTTTCTTATTTTTTGTTTTTATATTTTATGTTTTGTTTTGTATGTTGTCATACTCTGGACCCAAATTTGCCCTAAAGTTATTTCTGCCCTTTTTTTTATTTGGTCAGAAAAAAATGCCATCATCTCATCCGCTCAATCAAGAGAGATTATTGCGTGCGGACGGCGCACGTATCTCGCGTGTGCCATCGAGTAATTTTTTTTTAAAAAAAATTTAAAAGTAAACTGACTGATATATACTTTTTTGGATAAAGGAGAAGTTTTTATTGACCTATCACACACATCTGTCTGCACAGACCTAATAATTTTACCTCAATTAAGCCTTATCAGCGAAGTTTTCAGCTGCCACCGATTCCACCACATGAAAGAAACGGAGCAAGCGCCGGCACGTCAGGCTTCGCTTTAAAACCTACCCGAAGCTTACCTGCAATAATTCCAAGACTACACATGGAAGCCCTGTCCCTCACACTCCTCATCCTCGTACTCTTCACCGCCATACTCTATTTCCTCCTCTTCCCCACCACTAAGAAAAGATCTCTCCCTCCAGGCCCCCCTTCCATACCTATTCTCGGCAGCCTCCTATGGCTCCGACACCCCCCTTCCCTTTCCAACATAGAAACCATCATCAGAAACCTCCGTTCCCAACTCGGCCCCATCATCACCCTCCGCTTCGGTTCCCAACCCTCCATCTTCATCACCGACCGCTCCCTCGCCCACAAAGCTCTCGTCGAGCTCGGCGCCTCCTTCTCCTCCCGCCCCCCGCCTCCTCCCACCAGCCCCTTCCTTAACGCCCGCATCTCAACCATCTCCTCTTCCCCTTACGGCGACCACTGGCGTCTCCTCCGCCGCAACCTTACCTCCGAGATCCTTAACCCCTCCAAGATCCGTCTTTTCGCCGACGGACGCCGTTGGGTCCTCAACCTTCTTATCCGCGATCTCGAATCCAAGTCTGAGCAATCCCCTCAACGCGCCGTGGTTGCCATGGAAAGCTTCCAGTTAGCCATGTTTGGCCTCTTGGTCCTCATGTGCTTTGGAGAGAAGCTTGATGAGCAGGCGATAAGGGAGATTGAAACATCGCAGAGGGACCTCCTCCTTTATTCGAGTAAGAAATTGCGAGTCTTTGCTTTTGTTCCTAAATTTCTCTCGAGATTTATGTTCCAGGGAAGGTTGAGGACTGTGGAACGGTTAAGGCAGAGGCAGAGGGAAGTCTTCCTCCCGTTGATAAGAGCTCGCAGAGAGAATCGGAAACAGGGCGGGGAAGAAAGATTCGTTTTTTCGTATGTGGATTCTCTCCTCGACATCACTGTGGCAGAGGAAGGGGAAAGCAAACTCACTGACAAAGAAATGATACATCTTTGTTCGGAATTTCTCATCGCTGGAACGGATACAACAGCCACTGCGCTGCAGTGGACTATGGCGGAGATAGTAGCGCGGAGTGAGGTGCAGGGGAAGCTGGTGAAGGAACTGGAGGCGCTAAATGGAGAAGATATCAAAGAGCAAGATTTGCAGAAGCTGCCTTATCTGAAGGCGGTGGTGTTGGAAGGCCTGCGCCGCCACCCGCCGGGGCATTTCGTGGTGCCGCACTCGGTGGTCAATGATGTCGAATTCGAAGGATATCTTATACCCA
>JXCR01009869.1:0-10520 GCA_002079205.1 Phalaenopsis hybrid cultivar | reverse complement strand
TCATAGTTCACATTCGCTAACTCGCATCCATACTCTAATTCCAATAATCTCTCGACATTTTATGTTTGTTTCAAGCACTTGTGTTCATCTCACATGCCTCATTTATTGATCGTGAATCCAACCTTGTGCTCGAAGTTGAATTCACGACCATTACCCGTTGTATTAATATTTAATAGCCTTGCTCATTCATTGCAGCATCACACTTATGGCTCATGCAATTTTTAGTTCTACACACGTCCACTCACGCAACTTCTCCAGTCAAGCACCCAAGCCTCACACAACCACTATCTCGCTCATGCAACCCCGTCCTTGACCTCGCATGTGCCATCTTCTACGCATCTCTCACATTCTATTATTGCAACCTCCACAATCCAGCCCATTGATTTACAGAGTTTTGCCTATGATTGTAGCCAAAGCCCCACAACCCCAAAATAACTCAAAAAGCATATAGAAAACTCACAACCCAATATCACCCGCTGCTACCTCCTCTCATCTAAATCTCCTTCAAATCCTTTGACTACCACATCAATCACGACATTGATTCGACCACGACGGCTCTTGATTTTGTCACCAATCACTCACAAACATCTACAACCGCTATAGAGATATCTTCAAGGATAGCATTAGAAAAAATATGTGCGAAATCATACAATAGAGTAGTGGATGTGGTGCATGTTCATGAAATACATCAAATCATATATAATGAAGATTATACTGATCACACAACTTTCTGGAACATATAATTCATAAGTATTTATTTGAATGTGTTTCATGATTTTAGATGGACCACCTTGCTACCACTTAAATTCATAAAGATTCCTATAGAAAATGATGTTATAGGTCAAATAAAAGAATACAAATGAGTATTGATGAGGGACCAAGGGAGAGAAAGAGAAGATAAAATTAAAGGATGTGGGAGCGAGAGAGAAATATAGATGGCAAAGGCAGTGACCCAAAAAGACAGATAATAAAGAAAATTTGTGGCCTGGAGAGCAAAGATTTCATTCCATAATAACAATTCATCAATCTAGCATCATGGTAACAAGACAATCAAAAGAAAAGCCTTTTTATCTAATAGGGCCTCCACAACTCATAATGCTTGCCACATAACTTAGCATGCAATCCATGGCTTACCATTAAAAGCCACAATAAAGAATCCAAAACAAAGGAAGTATGAAACCATGAAAGGCATATAATAATAGTGGGACTCAAAGTTTGAACAAGCATAACTTAAAAAAAAAAGGCATGAGCTAATCAATATCAAATATTATTAGCTTTCACCAATTGTAATGTGATATTAAGTTTAAAAAATAAAATGAAATGAAATAAATCTCAATCAAATCTTGAAATGTATATTTCATTGTGTCACCCACTCCAACACTAACGGCTTGAAATGTCTTAACATCGACAATATTCTTATAAGGAATTCCTTTCTAAAAATTTTGTGCAAAGTATCCAACACCATTAAGAGCTTATTGGTATTGGTGTTATAAATACAATGGAGCACAAATATCCACACAAAATCATCTTAGTCCAAAGATATTTCATACCTCTCGAAATGATTTTATAGAAATTTCTTTTAGAAACCTTATTGTCCCAATGCCAACAATGTGATCGGCTAGCCAATCCTTAGTAAAAACTTATAGCCAGGCATTGTGATCAATATTATGGAAAATTGGATATCCTTTATACTTCCACTTTAAATCAAGCATGTAAGCTCTGAATACCCACGAAAGGGCTTAGCAATGCACAACTAAACATATGCAGGAGAACTCCAGAACATATACATTTCATAAAGAGTGAATTCATCAAAATTAGAAGTAAATCTACAAAAAAAATATTTTACAACTCCAAAGTATCAAACAGCTCATCTTGAAATTTACAATGGTGTGACCCACAATGAAACAAACTATTATATAAAAATTTTAACCATCAAATCACCAAAGGTCCTCCCATCATCTCATGCATAAACATGTTCTAGAACCTCTCTTAAAATTCAAAAGATAATACCTTTTTGCTTCCCAAATATGAGATGCCAATCACCTCCATGACATCACTCTAATTTTAGTTTTTGTAATAAGACAATAAATTAAGCATGAAGTGAGAGTGCAGTAAAGATCAAGAATAATGTGCTACAAAGAAAATGAATAGAAAGAGAAAGAGAAAGCAACAACACAAAAAAGATTAATATTTATATGATTCGGCTTTAACCAAGCCTACAAAAACCAGAGAATATACATAATTTGATCCACAGACAATGATCAAAATTCACGAGCACACGGCCAAACGTAGTTAGATAGGCATATGCAAGATGGAAATTCTAAGGACTTCAGTGGATGTATTATAGTTTCGAATATTAAGAGGCAATGGAGAGGGGTAGGATCCGCTCACTAGGTTAGGGCACGTCGGATTCTGGCAATGAATGAACTGAAAAGGAGGATGTCGCGGCTTCAGCCGAGCCAAAGCGAAGAATAGACGCTTCTGTTGTTCCTTGAGGCGGAAACAGACGGAGATTGCACGCTGAGCTTGCGGGCTGATGAAGGAGATCACCACCCTTCGCAGACTCCAGAAGGGATATGCTCCGAAGTGGGAACGAGGAACACTACTTTATGAGGCGGTATTTGGGTGTTTATAATTTAAATTTAAATTTAAGATGGTGGAATATGTAATTAGGGATAATTAATGTGCTATATGCGCATAAAGTACCTAATTTTTAAAGCTAGTTTTGGTCAATATTATATTAGAATATTATAAGAAAAATAATTTCTAAACTCTTTAAATTGGGCTCAAATTGTCTATATGAAAGACTAATATAACTTAATTTTAAAATAATTTCAGACTATTTTGATATTTCTATAAAATCTAATGTTGAGATGTTGTGAGAACTATTTTGACATTTTACTCAATATTATAATATAAGTTTAAAATTTATTAAATTTCCTTTAAATATAAAGAAATATAAAAAAACATTTATTATAATATAATTTCTTTCAAAATAAATCAAAATACTCTCAATTAAGGTTTGGCTTGTATTTGGGTCATTCTTAATTGGCTTGTATTTGAGTCGTTTGAAATTGCTCATAAAAAGTATTTTTGATTTACATTTTTGTTGTTGTCTACCTCCAAATTAGCTTTAATTAATTAGGTTTATAAACAAGCCAAATATAAGCAATGCAAAACCCAATCTCACACAAGCAACTAACAAAAATTAAAAATTTACTAATTTAATATATTTTTTATTTAACTACTTTAATTAATTTTGCAAAACATGAACAAATTTGATGCTTAAATTCATGTTTCCACATATCCGAAATTTCATTGTTGCAAAAGTTCAAGATATAAGACTTCCTTTTATAAAGGCATACAAAAATTCTCTTGTAAAAAATCCCAATATGGGATTAAAGGAAGTTAGGAATATTTAGATGCATACCGCCCAAATCCTATTTATTTACATATCTAACACCTAAATTTGTATTTTTTTTAAATATGCCACCCAAATTATTTAAAAAAAAATAGCATTTGCTTACTGAATAAAATTTAATATAAAAAGATTTAAATTAATATTAATATTTAATTATTTAATTATTTGAGTAAAAAATAGCATTTGCTTATATATAATTTTTTTTTTTTCTAGAGAATTCAAGCCAAACACGACCAAACAAATATTTGTTTGCATTTAGCTCGTTTACATTTCGAACTTAAATATATGTTCGTGTTCGGCTCGTTAGGCTTAATGAGAGTCAAACTCGGGGTACTTTAGTAGCAGAACACAAATCGTTCGTGAACTGCGAGCCATTTTGAAAGCCCTGCTCTCAACCATCATTTTTCCACTATATTATATATATCAATCAATTACATTAGTAATGAATTAACATAGATTTCGCCTATAGATGAATAAATAAATAAAAAATTAGGCAGCCAATATTATAAGAAAAAAAATCAAATCGTTGGATTTGATTTATGGTTGATGCAATACATGATCAAATCAGCCAAATTTATGTTATAATACATTAAATATATTTAATACACTTAGAACTCATCATGATCAAAATATTGTTCTTCATATGCTTGAAATTTTGTTCAAATTGACAATGAAGTTCTGATTGGTGTCTATTAATGATTTTTAGTTGAATATGGTATGGATGACACTAATCAAATACGAATAATTTTGAATCAGTACATACATGTATTTATGGGCGGAACCTTTTAACCGCGTACATAACAACAATTTGGCCTAAAAATAGCTTTGGCAGTCTAAGAGTGTGGTGTGGGGGCAGGACGAGACCTAGACTGGTTTGGTCCAATCTCATATCAATGACCTACCGTTTTCATTATGATCGATCTTTTCAATCATGAAAAACCCTTTCTAAAACAATTTATGTTCGTGCTATCCGTTTTACGAATGGAGATCATCAATGAATGGCCAGATTTGTTGTTCACCCTTCACCGTATGCCCAAGCAATTCGACTTGGGTAGTATATGAGAGGGTCAACACACCCGTAACTCCAAGTGCTGAATTTTTTCTTATACCACGGAGAAGCATAATAATAACAAAAACTATGAAAAACTCATGGAACATAACATCACATTCTGCCCACAGCATTAGCCACCGAAAAAATTATATTTGAATTTAAAAATTAAGTAATCAAATTTAGGACTACTCGTATCCAGATTTCAACAAACTTATAGTCTCAAAGAATATTTTGATGAGACCAACCCAAAAACACCAAAATTGTTATGATTCAGGACCAAATAAGCCAAAATCTTGTACTGTAAATTATGTGATACTATTTTAGATAGCAAATAATATATGAATCTCAAATGAATACAATCAAATGACCATATTGATGAGAGAAATTTACCAAAGTTAAGATCACTAATAATTGATGCTTGAGTAACATAAATGTTAAGAAAAAGAGTTAGGGGTAATGGACTCTACGTGATATTTCCAATGAAGCAAGGGATATTAACTAAAACTATGAAATATTATTACAGAAAATTATAAATAGTCATTAATTCTCCACATGAAAGGGAACTAAAATGTGAGAGCATGGATACCTAATAAACTTTGAAACATTGTTTTACAGTCGATGTCAATAATCATCATTAATAATAACTATCTCCAGATCAACATTGCTTGATCGTTGTTATTTGATTGTCATCACTCATCCATCGTAGCTCAGCTGCCCTCATGAGTATTATTACCCAACTATCATCATTGATTATAATAGCTTGGCCATCATTAATCAATCATCATTGCTCAACTGATCATTCATAATTTTCATAATCATCCTTAACCACATCTCTAATATTTTCCCCCACAGCAGCAAGAGCCCAAGCAAGTGTTCAATATCTTATGATTTCGCTTTCTCAAATTGAAAGGAAGTCCAAACTTTTCTAATCTCAATTTCATAAATTCAATTAGGCCAGGCATCGTATTTTGTCCATTTTTTTGAGTTTTCCACATAAAAATTTTAATTTCTCTGATTTTTTTAAATTATAGTAAATTTTTTCTGTTAGTGCAGTTTTGAATAGGGAAATAAACATATTTCAGAAGCACTAAAAGATGAAAAATGTTCTTAATTTCCAATGGTAATTCAATAAAACAACTTCCTAGAGCTATATTTAACGAATCAAGCAAGCTTCAATTTTGCAGGACTATTTATAAAAGAGATGGCAAGAAATTGTATAGATGGCGATGCTAATCATGCAGAAACAGATATCTCAATTGAAGTTATTAAGGTTCTGAAAAAAAAAAGAATCTAAATCATTAAAATCCATGTTAACATCAATCCAGATGTGTAAACATATGTAAACAACTTTTATTCATGTTATCATCAATCCATCCCTTTTCCTCATGCTACTTCAACATTAATTTAATAAACTGTTTCTTCTAACATATCCTAAACACAAAATATTGTAAGAGACAAACACGCAAAATTATCGTTTACGCTTGCTCGTCTTCCATTGTTGAAGCACAAATTCAATCACTTCATCTAATGTGGCCTTTCTGTCCTCTTTGGCATTCCAGAGCTCCTGAATGGTGTATCTTCCACTGGGATTGTACTCATTGAGTTCCAACAGAGCTGTTGTCACTGCTTTGTAGGCAGCATCACCCCATTGCTTCTTCAGGGCAACCAGCTTCTCATCATCTTCCATTAATATTTCCTACACAAATATAAAATAACAGCTGCTAGTTATAATATATAACGAGCAAAATTTTATCCTGCCTATGTGCCATATAAATTTACAAATAAATGTAACATGGATGTCCATGATCAGACACCCACTAAAAGCATTTACGCTAACCAAATTATTAACCTAACAAGATGATAGTCCAGCACATGGCAAGTCCATGATCAGACACCCACTAAAAGCATAAAAAGAACTTCTAAATAGAGAAAAGACAAACCTGCTCTTTACCATTGACCATGATAACCTTGAATGGATGCCATTCTGGGTTTCTCAAATGTTCTTCCCACTCCGAACACAACAATGTACCTTGAAATTTTGCATCTTCACTTGGTAAATATTTCTCAAATATAGCTTGAAAAGCCTTTACATCGAGAGCACCCATCCTTTTTATTCCAATTTTCGAACGAGAACTTAGCATGTCGCCCAATCCCTATTTGTTTTTTTTAAGAAACAAAGTCGCAAAAATAATTTTAGCAAACTAAGAAAGTATATCATATATGGAAGCACAACATACTCAATCCATCAAGAATCCATGACAATGATCGAGTTCAAGCAAATAGATGGCACAAAAAATTTAAAGATACAATAAAAGTACAACCTTTATCAGCAGTTTCCGAGCATTCTGCAATTGAGTGTTGCTTTCAAAATGCTTGGAAGCCAGACTTATATTAATGGACTCTATATATTGTTGTTCTTCAATTTTTTCATTCAGTTCTATTTGCATCTCTTCCATTTTTTGCTTCATGGAGGCTTCTTCACCATCCATATGCTTCATGACTTCAATTTTACCAGTAAGCTGTTCAATTTCCAACTCAAGTTTTTGTTTTGCAGCCAATTCCCTTTCGAGTTCTAGTATCCTCTTGATGGAATCATCCTTTTCTTTCTGTTCATTTAATTATAAGTAACCAAGATCATTGTAAAGAATGCGTGATTCCAAAAAGTGAATTTATGCAAACCTGTTGTGCTTCAAGAAGCTTTGCGACTCTTTCATCTGCGTCTTTCTGCTTCATGGCTGCTATTTCAAGTGTCCTGATTATCATTTCATTCTGCAAGAAACACCAAGCATATTAATAAAAAAAAAAAACATTTTAGTGCTGCTAAGCTATTTTAATGTGCTGATGACAACTATCTGAACTTGAAATGACCAACTGAAAAAGGAGCACAAGTCGTATTCTCTTAGTAAAAAAGGTATGGTAAATCATATAAGGAGAATTTGAAATTATAAAATAAACCCAAAGATTTTCTAATGACAATCGGGCCACATTGAAGAGTAGCATCAAGTTTGTACGCTTTGTATTGATTTATGGATATGTTTATAAAAAATATTTAGGAGTATAATATTTGTAGAAAATATAGTTATTAGAACTTATACATACTAGATCAAAGATTGGGTACACATAAAAGCTTGAGTGGATATGAAAAATCAACTAATCAAGTGATATAAAGGGATGGCATGCTTAAGTGCATTTGATCAATTATATTATATATATATATATACATATTATAAAGCTGTAATTTGATTTTCTATGATAAAAGGGTCTAAGCATGATGTATAAAATAATTCACTAACAATCAAGTTGAGCTACATAAAAAGGAAAATGTTGAGATGAATGCATGGTTGAAACAAAACAATTTGTTGATTACATTATAGAAAAGGATGAAGTAACACCTATCAACCATAGCAATATAAAAGAGGCTAGAGAAATTTAAACATTCAAAACAGAAGCAAAATTGCACCAATAAGGCTTACCAATAAGAAAGGAACAAAAATTAAAAGAAATAGAACTCAAATACTATAATTACAGCTTGTAAAAGAAACTTGCATAAATTTGAATTGACTCCTCATTCACCGCTCAAAATAAATAATTGAGAAAAAAAATGAATCATAAAACCAATCCCAAATAGTTGGGATAAGCATGATGATGTTGGTGATGATAGATTGATATCTCTTCATTCCCTAAAAATGGATTGAGAATTGACAAATATGCCAAGATTAAGCTCCATCTTTTTAATGATAAATAAACATTAAACCATCACAAGCAAAATAATTTAGTCATCAACCAAGCATTCCAACCACTTGCATGAAGTCAAAACAATTTCAACATAGCAAAAAATCAGTTCACCAATCAATCAGAAGAAAATTAATAAGTATGGTTAGCAATTGATGAAATGCGTCAACAAGTGCAAAATAATGAATAGACCTTTGCTTTCTCATGCTCTAAATTCTTTTTCTCCACATCAGTCCGAACAACCAATTTACTAAGTTCTTCTGATCTCAAATTGAGTTCATCTTTCCTTAACTCAAGCATTTCTCTTAACCGATCATTCTCATTGAGAATATCTACTGATTGGTTGTAAGCATGTTGCAGTAGTTCGGTCACACCTGTAAGGTCAGCAAATCAAAAAAAGAAGTATGAGATTTGTGTAAGAACATAGCTACAGGTAAGATCTTCCATAATATGATCATGATCACTAAGATTCACCTTTCAAACAACATATCAAATCACCAAAATGATCTTTAAAAAAAGTCTAGATATTGGAAATATTTCTACAAAATATGACTCAACCGAACACTTTCATTTAGATGTTTTCCAATAAATTTCAATGAGCATCTACCATTTGATTTTTTATAATTTCAATTAGGAATTGATCTCTATCCAATGCACTAATTTAAAGCTATATGTCAGATTTGATTGAATTATGTCGCTTGAGATAAAGGTTTGCATCTGAGAAAAAAAGATTGGAGATTCTAGTGCTTTTGCTTATATCAAGTTCATTTTGCACAAATCTAAATCGACAAATCTATTTCAG
This sequence comes from Phalaenopsis hybrid cultivar, assembly GCA_002079205.1. Lineage (NCBI taxonomy): Eukaryota > Viridiplantae > Streptophyta > Magnoliopsida > Asparagales > Orchidaceae > Phalaenopsis > Phalaenopsis hybrid cultivar. Next base: position 1,514 of record JXCR01009869.1, on the reverse strand, counting down.
ACATACTCCTTAAGCGATGGCCATCATTAAAGCATTGTGGCATAATATACAAGAGCAGAGTAACAGGATCGTTTTCAAAGAAGGTATAAAATTCCAAAAACTTGACAAACAAATTACAAATCAGTTTTAATCAGGTCACATTGTAAGTTAAAATATTGTTATGAATAGTGTAATTAAAAATTTATGACTTTTGACCAAAAACATAAGAATACAATATATATATATGCACGTATGGAATTACTTATCTATATATATGTACTAACACTCGTCGACGTTTTAGTACATTATAAGTTTTAATTAGGTCACATTATAAGTTTGTTTTCAGCTCGTTTTGACTCGAAATAATTAAATTATATATCCAAAGAGTAGTATTTTTCAAAATTTAATTGACTACACAAGACTACAAAGATTTATAATCAATTAAAATTATTAATTAAAAAATAGAATAAAAATATATTAAATTATATTTTAATGATATTTTAACATATGTAATAAGATTTAAGTCTTGCCGCAACTCTTAATATCGTGTATAGGGTTGTCAAAACGACTCTTTATTCACGAGTAGCTCGTGTTCACTAGCTAAGCGAACGAGCCAAACACAAACAAATTTTTTTTTTGCTTGAAATATAAATGAGTCGAATACGGATAGTGGTACTTTTTAATGAGCCGAACACGAGTTGACCCTGGGCTCGCTCGTGTTCGGCTCGTTTATACCCCTATCTAGAGCACATTAATTTGTCTAATATATTAAAGATGATAGAGCATATCAGTTTATCATTAATATTTAGCTCCACATACCGCTCAATCTTTCAGCAATATCAATTGATATTTTTAAATTTAACATCCATTGTAATTGTTTATTATTTATGTAATCATCTTTACATATATTAAGCTAGTGCATATGATACATTGATACTAAGAGATGATACATGAAAATTTTTGAATTCAAATTCAAATAACTTTAAAACTAAACATCACATCGAGCACACATTTTTTAAATTCTAACATGGCCAAATGCAATAAATAGTTCAAATGAAAATTAATTTATATTTAACTATTGCATCATGGATGTCATTATTTTAAAATATTCATAATAAAAAATATAATCATTTTAATTCTATTAAATAATGTACTTAAATTATTTTATTTAAACTTAATTGTTTGTTGAGCAAAAGGAATCAAGCTAGTATTGAGATTTTAGTTACATTAGTGAACATTACTATTCACACACATAATCAAATAAATAAATAAATAAACCCTATTTTATCTTTAAAACTTGGGCAGGTTTAGCTGAGCTTATTGTCTACAGTGCGGTTCAAACCAAACTGGCGTTTGGGGTTTTGCATTCGTTTCTTTTTTCAAAAAAGCGAAATGACAAAAGGGAATTTTGCGACCACAAAATCCCTACAGCGGTCTGTGGGTAAAGAACATGTTTTCCTTTCTTATTACCCATGTTATTTTGACCCACAATTAATGAACTAAGGTAAAAGGGCACTTTTGTAATGTGGTACCGC
>JXCR01009868.1:0-23970 GCA_002079205.1 Phalaenopsis hybrid cultivar | reverse complement strand
CTTGTCTTTCTTACTTTAAATTTTATAGTTTGAATATTGTGATTTATGTTATTATCATAAGACTTTCCATCTTCCAAACTAAGACTTGATAGTAGTAGACTAGAATTAGCGTAGAGATTTCTTACTGCACTTCTCTGTGGGATCGATAATAGGGTTTCTAAAGAAAGCCCTATATTTCTTGAAGTGATACGTGCACTTGCGTAGAACCCCTAATGTGTGAACTATTTTAGATATTTTATATAACATTTCAATTTTTCACATTAAATACTTAATATAATTTAGGTCAAGATTTTGGTCATATTTTTGGAAGCTAAATTAGTGCATAATTTTGGGACAGGTCAAGTTTTTTACACTATTATTAGGGATTTAAATTAACATATAACACACAGAAAAACATCACACACTAGGGGCGCATCATCTATTATAATGAAGATCATTCCAAACTTTCTTTTCTTATGTTTGTCTATTTCTAGGCCTTTTATTCCTTATCCTAGTTTCTTAACATTTGAGAATCTTTAAAATGATTTAAAAGAATAAGTTACTCGGAGATTAGGGCAATGAAATATATAAACTGAGTGGTAACTCCTTTCAAAATAAATCACCAAACCAATGACATGACAACAGTAATTGGCGGCGGTGGAAACGATGCGACAAACGAGCTTCGACGACCAATAAGAGAGTGGCGACTCTGCTGGGAGTTTCTCTCTCCTCATCTCTCATTAAACAATTTGTTCTTCATTCAAAGATATTCCATCTTTTGTCAGATATAATTATCTTTTTCAATCTTAACTCTTTGATTATAAGAGTTATTTGTGACATACATTATGTGATATTTATGAAAGACATTCCCTGATATCTATGATAGACATTCCATGATATCTATGACAGACTTTTCATGATATCTGATATTTATGATAAACATTTCATAATGACAAGACAAAAAGGACATAACCTGCTAAATTCCTAGTTTACAAAACGAGTCTATAACAAATTTTGACATATCATTCTTCTGAATTTTCAGAAAACTGCAAGTGATTCTCCAGACTAAGTCTTTTCCTACTTTCAAGATCTTAATACACCAATCAATAAAGATACTTGCCTCTACCAAATGACTTTGGGTTTTTTTTATGAAACTGAATTTCTGATGAATAGTTTGTCTCAAATCATTACAAAACCCTTCAAGGAGTTCAACTTAAATCCCTACGAAGATTTTCTTCTTTTTTTGGAGAGGATCTACCTCAAGAATTTCTTGTAGAACAATTGACTTTTGAAAAAAATGGAGGAAGAACTTGATCAAAAAGGAAAGAAAGTTTATGTTGAAGATGATATTTTCTCACAATCTATATATGAAGACGGATTTTCTTCCAAGAGTGTTTCATTAACACAAACTCAATGAAGAAATAAAACTCGTTCTCTTAAAAGAAAGAAGAAAAGAAATGAGATCAATAACCTTGAAGCATTTGAATTTGAGGAAAGTGTTTTTGGGAACACATCTTCTTTAAAGAAGACTAAGTTTTTCCAGTACCCGTTGAGTACGAAGATAACACATTCCAATCTCTCCAAAGAGAAAATTCCCCTTCAATACAGACTAGATATTTCGTGTTCAAACAACTTGCATGAGAAGAAAGATGTTCAATCTCTCAACTTCTGGACAAAATGGGATGTGCAGTCTCTACATCCATGAAAAATAAGCTTCTTTCTTAAGAGCTTTTATTTATCAAGAAATGGACCAACAATTCCCATCGGAGAGTCAATATACTTGGGTACCTATTAAACTTTTTTTGGGACCAAGAGTGCAAGATATGATTATCTCAAGAGACAGAACAAGACATGATGAATTAATTTTGGAAGTAGAAGAGACATCTACTAAAATGAAATATCTTGTGCAAATGTTGATAGTTGTAGATCATTCCTACTCACACCATGATAATATACTTCCAATAACATCTCATTCATTGTTTAAGACAAATGTATGGACACGTGAGATAACGGAAGGAATCTCTGATGATGTAAACACTTCTATGGACACTTCTAAGGAAAAGATTTATGAAAAACATCCTATTAAGACATTTGAAGAAAGACTGAAAAATTTGAGAGCTAACATCAAACTACTATCAAAATAGAAAAAGAAAAAATCTTCAAATACTCCAAGTGATGAATATACAGAAATAAACATGGTTGATACACAAGCCACTTTTGCAGCACAAGAACTACCTCCACCAGCCAAAGAAAACCTAGTAGAAGGGATACGGGCTATTATTCAACAACGAGATAAGAAAACAATTGACTTGAACTAAAGATCAAGGAAATGATGGCAACTTTACAAAATCCACCACAAATAACTGCTCTACCTGCTATTGAAATCATTAGACCCAAAGAAATACATATTCTCAAAGATAGAAGAAAACCAATAGAAATTGAGGAGAGCACTCAAAGACAAAAAGATTCCACTCAGAGTGAAATTCCAAACAAATAAATCACACAACTTGTGGAAGAAAAAGTGAAAGAGACAATGGCTCAGGTGAGGGCCGGATCATTATTTCCAAAGAGTATACCCTATCCAAAGGAATTTGATTTTATCCAATACCCCAAAGGATTTGTTCCACTTCTTTTTAAGATGTTTGATGGAACCGGTAATCTTGTCAACATCTAGCACATTTTAGAGCAAGCTGCTGCAATGCAGGAGGAAGCGATGCTCTTCTATTTCGTCAATTCATCAACAGTCTTACCGGAGTTGCTTTTGACTAGTATGTAGAACTTCCCAATGGTTCTATTAAGACATTTTGTGAACTTGAAAATCTTTTCATCCAAAGATTCACCAGATCACAACATCAAATAATGGTTGGAGATTTAGTGCTGGAGAAACAGAGGCCAAAGGAATTCCTTGTCGATTACATTTTTCACTGGAGAAATCTAAGCATGAAATGTGAACCACAAGTTTAGGAACAACATGCAGTTGAAATTCTGCTAAAAAATATCCATGGTTATATAGCATTCATGCTTAAAGGATTCACAATAAAAACATTTGAAAAACTACTCAGCAAAGCTGCCAACCTTCAAAAGGAAGCTAAGCAGATGAGTGTAACAGAAAAGACCGAGAAGATAAAACTAGTTAAGACATTTGAAATAAATCAGGAAATGCCTCAAAAATAGACAAATGCAAGCAGGTGATGCAAATGCAACCTGAGCAGAAGAAGCAATGAAAAAATATAAATAAAAAACAATTATATTCGTCTTCACAGCTGCAATTTCAACAATCAACACGATCACCGACAGACAAGAAATCAATGTCTGAGAGGATGAACAAAGAATATCCATTTAAGATAGAATCAGTCAGAATGATATTTTGTAGCTTGCTAAAAATATTGGAATTTAAATTGCCTGAAGTTAGAAGATCAGGAGAAGTTGATATGAAAGATAATCCCAATTAATGTCCTTATCATAGGACGCTCAGAAACAAAATTGAAGAATGTTTTGTTATTAAAGACTAGTTGGAACACAACTTCAATATGAGAATATAGTAATCCTGAAAGAATACATGAAAGAACTGGAAAAAGGTTCAGTTCGTATGATTTTGGTTGATAAACTTATTCCTAGCGATCCTTCCAATGATGACAACAACGACAATACTGCTCAGGGCCAATCTCTTAAGAAGACTTTTAAAGACTCCCAAATCACTCAAGATTTGACACTGACAACAATGAAATCTTCCAGAAAAGAAAAGAAAAAGAAAAATAAAGAACTAAAAAGGGTTAGAGGTCTTTTAGATATGGAAGTTGTTGTCCCCTTTGTATCTTCCTCTTCCCATATTCCTCAACAATCTACTTGGATAGTTGTCTTGGACGAAGGAAGGAAATCCCTTGACCCGCTCACCTTGTATGAATTTTCTCCTCACTATAAATAAAAATACTTCTAGTTCTGCTTAAATATTGTCTATTTTTTATAATGCCCTTGAAAATGAACAATCCAATTTTGATCCCATAGATAATACTCAAATCATACACAATCTCAATGAGTTTAATAATAATCAAGACATTGACAGTTATGATAATAGTGAAAATGGAGATGACATTAAGATACCTGAATTGAATGGAGTACCAATTTCCATAGAATTGGAACTCTCTGACTCAAAGGAAAAAGAGTCAAATGACACACCAAAAGAAATAACTGAAATCAACTTGTGAAGTGGAAGGATTCTACCTCCAAGGATGACTCCAAAAGAAAAGGAAAACTCAATCATGACACCAAAGAAACCATTCCTCCTTTACAAGAATGATTATCTAAAGGAAACAATGATAGTTTTTATAACAAATTGGACTATAATGTGTTAGCCCATTTAAAAAAATTACCAACAAAGTTAAGCATTTACGATGCCCTTATCCTTTCCAAAGAAATGAGAGAGTCACTGATAAAAGCTCTTTCAGATCTAGAAATTTTTTTAGCTCAACTCACTAGTACTTCTTCAAATAAGGCTTACTTATTAGAAGAATAGACTAAAATAACTTTCTCTTACAATAACTTGTTTCTTGGAATAATCGAACATAATCGTCCATTATATATCACAATCAATATTAACGACACAACACTTCCAACAGTGCTTATTGATCCTGGTGCCTCAATTAACATTATGAATTTCAGAACTCTCGCGTATTTGGGTATCAAAGCTTGGCAGCTAAAGAGAGATAAAATCATGTTAAAAGGATTCAACCAACAAGGAGAATGAGATGTTGGATCAATTATACTACTTTTAAAAATGAACAATTCTGTGACAATGACAAAATTCCACGTTATCGACTCTGAAACTTCTTTTAATGCCTTACTTGGTAGACCATGGATTCAAGAGCACAAAATGGTTCCCCCTTCACTACATCAATGCATGAAATGTCTATAGAAAGGGCAATAATGTTGTATTACAGGAGATCTACAACCATTCTCAAGCCATGAAATTGTTGTACTTGAAGATGCTGCATAGTACGCTCCAAAATAGAAAACAATATTCTCTATAGATGTAGTAATGACACCAAATGTAGAAGAGAAGGATAAAAAAAATAAAATGAGTGAAAAAGACCACAACAAAGGAAAACAAGTTGACAAATATTTTTCTTCAACAACCATGAAGGATAAGAACTCTCATCAGACTAGCATTTGAGGTCGAGGTCGAGGTCTGGGAAGAGAATGAGAGAGAGAAAATCCATTAATCGACATGAAGAAATCATCAAAGTTCAAATTTTATCTGGACTCCAAAGAAGAAAAATAAAAAGAAAAGACAACTAATATCAAAAGAACCACAATTCAAGTTATCTCTTGAAAAAGAAAATAAAGAAAAACAATTTGAGTCCCTGTACGAAGGAATCAATCACTATATACATGCTCTGACCCTGACCCCAATTCTCCATAAAAAATTGAGAATTTAGTTGTCAAAGAAGTGTATGGTGGGGACAGAAAACCTTTAAAATCTGACTTGGTTTTACTTCTTCTAGTTTCGAGACAAATGTAAAACTTGAAGAAGAAAATCTTATGAAATCAATGAAAATCCCTTTTGAACTTTATTCTCGATGTGTTCAAAAACTTATTCAAAATGGTATGATACCTAAAAATGGACATTAGATCAATCTTATCATTTTGAACAGTTGTGGAATAACATCAAATGAAACCATAACTCTAAAGAAGGCATTGGGTTTGGTACCCTAGAACCACTAGATGATACAGGATTTTTGCCTTATTGTCACCGAAGGACCTGATTCTGAGCAAAAATTTGATCTCACAATCAACAATCAACGATGCACCTCCATATTTTGAAGAAGAGATTAAATTGATAGTGGATAAACTAAAATAAAATAAATTTACTTTACCAATTCTAGAGTTAATGGTTGACATTGCATTAGCACAAAAAATATTCTTCTTTATGCATGGATCATCTGGACGCAATCAGATCAAGATGTCACCAGAAGATAAACCAAATACAACTTTCAGAACATCTATCAGAATAAACTGCTACAAAGTAATGCTATTTGGATTGAAGAATGTTGGTGCTACCCATCAAAGAGCCGTGACATGAATGTTTGATGAACTTATCCACAACCAATCTAAATGTTATGTGGATGCTTAGTTGTCAACACTAAACAAAAAGATGATCATGTGTACAATTTGAGAATCATCTTCGATTGATTATGACAATTTAATCAAAAAATGAATCTTTTAAAGTGCGCCTTTGGTGTCACCTCAGGAAGTTCTTTGGATTTATTGTTAGACATTGTGGGATCAAAATTGACACCCTCAAAATTGAAGCCATTTTGAACATGCCTCCTCCTAAAAATTTGACCCAACTACAATCTTTCCAAGGAAGCATACATCCAATTTTTCATTTTCAATCTTTCATGTAGGTGTCAACCTCTCACCACCTTAACCAGGAAAGATGCCAAATTTGTGTGCGATGAAAAATGCCAACACGCCATTGAAAACATCAAACAATACTTGACACACATCCTGTTCTAGCAGCCCTTATATTAGGAAAACCTCTAATTCTCTATACTACGGCATTAGACAATTCCCCCTGAGCATTACTCGCTCAATTTCACAATGAGGGTAAAGAAAATTCATTATACTAATTAAGTCGTTGTTTGGTCCCAGCTGAAATAAAATATCCTGCAATTGAGAAGCATTGTTTAGCTTTGATCTTCGCAATTGAAAAGTTAAAACATTATATGTTATCTCATAAGGCAACTCTTATCTCAAGAGTTAACCCTTTGCAATATTTGAAGAAATGACCAACACTTTCTGAGAGATTGGCGATATTGCTCCGGTTCAACATAACATTTGTACCGCCATGTGCTGTCAAAGGACAAATTTTGGCAGACTTCTTAGTAGCACACCCTATACCAGCTAAATCTCCTCTCAATAGTGATTTGCCCAATGAGCAAGTATTGGAAATAAGAAATTCTGATAGACAAAAATTGGAATTTTTTTTTGATGAAGCTTCATCTACTCAAAACAATAAAAACAGACAAATGGTTATATTTGGCAAAGCGGGAGTAGGATTAATCTTCAACACTCTAGTGAAGCGATGATGCCATTTTCCTATCATCTAACTGAACCATGCACAAACAATGAAGCTGAATATGAAGTGCTCATAACTAGCTTAATACAAATGAAAATAAAAGATATCAAGATCTACGGAGACTCTCAATTGATCATCAAACAAATCTAAGGAAAATACAGAACCTTGAAGCCATGAATTGAACAATATTTTTGTTACACTCTGAAATTGCTTCAGCAAATTCCAAATGTAAAATTCTTCCTAATTCCAAGACGGGACAACTCTCTAGTCGTCACTTTAGCTAAACTAGCAAAAGAGTTTGCTTATCCAGAAGAAGATGATGTTCCAATTTCCATAAGAGGATGACGAGTTCTTTCTCATGTTGAAAATGACAACCTCAACAAAATCATCAAAGAGATAATAATGACAGCAATCGACATAGAGGGGGGAGATTGGCGACAACCAACTCTTCAATATCTACAAACCAGACAATTACCCAAAAACAGTTCCATTGCATCCCAAATTAAACAAAGAACATTGTCAAATGCTCTAGTAAATGATGTTCTTTACCAAAGATCTTTCATCACATGTGGTTAAGATGTCTAAACCAATCTGAGGCTCAAGAAATCATTAAAGAACTTCATTCAGGTCTATGTGGTGCACACTAATCTGGACAAAAATGAAGATGAAAATAAAAAGAATGGGAAACTATTGGCTAACGATGATGAATTACTGTCTCAAAACTACAAAGAAATGTCATTAATGTCAAGTACATGGAGTGGTCTTACATTAACCACCAAATGTATTACACCTGACAATTGCATCTTGGTCGTTTGAATGTTGGGGCACAGACGTAGTGGGCCCTATAGACCCTCCATCGTCTAAAGGAAATTGATTCATTTTAGTTGCTATAGATTACTTCTCCAAATAGGCAGAGGTGGTACCGTTCAGAGAAGTCAAAGCAGAATTAGTTCTCCACTTTTTCAAAACACACATTATCTACAAATTTGGAATTCCTCGAAGGGTCATATCAGACAACAAATTAGCTTAAAAAAATACAAAGATGAATAATTTCATCCAAAGACATGGAATAGACTGGAGGTATTCGACAATTTACTACCCTAAAGACAACAGATTGGCTGAAGCTTTTAACAAAATAATAGTCCAAATGAACTTGAAAGTTTGGAAGGAAAATGTCTGCAAGCTCAATAGAATCTTGAACTATATCAAGTCAAAATGGTACAAGCCCACGACAAATTGGTCCACCCAAGGACATTTCAAATCAGGGATTTGGTCTTAGTACTCCAAAGACCTGTCCTTGCTCATTAAAAAATAAGTGGAAAATTCAAACCAATATGGGAGGATCCATATGTAGTTAAAAAGACATATTCGGGAGGATCCTATCAGTTGGACGATTGTCAAGGGAAAAAAATTTTACCCCCAATCAACTGGCGATATTTAAAAAAATATTATGTGACATAAAAATAATGACTCATTTGTAAACTAGAAAAATAATATTAAAATGAATTTGAACTTTTTTGAATGGTATCTCTTAGAGATTTCCTTTTTGCTTATCAAACAGGTGTTTGTGAGCATGACTTCTTAAAATAAATTGAATGAATCATCAAAAAAAAATTCTCAAAATTCACATTAAATGACCTAAAACTAGGTCTAACACGTTTACGTTAATCTGTCACTTACAGGAATACTGTTGAACAACACTCTTTTGTTCACTTTCCGAGGTGGTGCATGTTTGGCACTGAACCGTCAATGCATCGACAAAGAGTCAAGAATTCATTTTGATTTTGATCTGATAAAAATTGAATTATTATACAATGTACCACTGTTATCCATTGTCAATAAAGAAGAAGTAGAGGGAAAATCACCTGTGCTAGAATTTAGAACCCGATAATGACATGTAGCTAAGGAAAAAGTGGCACTAATAGAACAAAAATGAAAACTTGACATAGGAAAAATGAAATCAGTAGTATTCACTATGACAAAAGGAATTGTGGAGGCATCTGTTGCTGGAGTCAATAAGATTACATCAGGCTTGACTCAAACTCAAAGACAAATCTGAAACAAAAAATTTAAAAAACTTGAGGAAAATGAACGACAAGACACATATCCCATGGATGAAGATGGAGAGGAATTTCAGTTTCTGATTCTTGAGTACACTCCTAGTAAGATATGTCATGTTCTAAGAGTTAAAAATTTGGACCCTGAAGAAGAAGAAGCAATAGAAAGGATTGCCTTTGCTTCGAGTACGTATGTATAGGCTCTTGACCTCACAACATCAGATGAACCATTCGATAAACAAATTATTTCTAAAGAAGAACTGAGGCGCATCAAACTATCAAATGAAATTATTTTGAGCAATATAGACATGTTGATGAATGTACAATCAACATACTTGAAGGTATCCATTTGTTCACTAAAGAATTTGATGAAGATGAACAAGCAGCTATCATCGAGCATATGATGGAAGCACGTGATCATGGACGAGCTGGACATCTGAAAAGGAGAACATACTCCGAACCAAACAAATGGATATGTGGAAAAGGATGAATAACTATCCAATATAGATGTTTATATAACTATGTTAAGGACAAATATGGAAACGCTCCAAAGATCCTACAACATGATCAAGTAGATCTGATGCCTACGGTGATTATCCAGATCATCAAATGATTGGTGGCTTGGGACATAATGCCATCCAGTTGTATTTCAGACAATTGCATCATCAATATCTATGAAGATGGAGACTATATCCCACCTCATATTGACAGCCATGATTTCAAGAGACCCTTTTGTACGCTATCCTTACTGAACATGTGTTCAATTACCTTCGGACAAGAAATGTGATAGTGGGCCCAATAGAATTTTGTGGTTCTTATTAGATTCTCCTCCCATGAGGATCAGTGTTAGTACTACAGGGAAATGGAGCTGACGTAGCCAAGCACTGCATACAAAGTGTGAGCAGACAACAGAACTCAATAACACTATGGAAGATGCGCCCTGATAATTATCCAGTTGGATATCAACCCTTGCCTGAACTCGAAGGATTGCAACCTTTGAAACTACCATGACCCTATGAATGTTTGAGCACTTTATTTTTATTTAACAAATTTATTCCAAAATTATCTCAGAATGCAGAATATCCATGGATGGTCTAGTAGTATCTGAGATTACTGATATGACAAAAGATAAATCTGACAACTTGACATGATGTTCGATGTATAATATACTACTGACATCTTATGTATCAATATATTTTATCTTTTGTGGTGACATAAAACTCTAGTTTTGTTGTAAAAGACAAAATTCCTAGCTGTTGACGGTGCTTGTGCAGGTCCAGAAAAGCCAAAATGAACACTGACATAATTTTAAAATGACAATTTCAACTCATAACATCAAAGTCCCGACGGAAATTTAGAAACAAAACATTCCCCTTTATATGTCTTTCATATACATATCAACATTTGACATCTTAGAGTAGTAGTGTAAGACCTCCTTAGATGGAACATTTGACATCTTAGAGTACTATTGGATGTAAGACCTTTCTGACAAGGAATTATGGCATCTACTCTCTCTCTTACTATTGGATGTAAGACCTTCCTGACAAGGAATTATGGCATTCCTTTAGTCTTTTTCTTTGGGATAGGATATAAGACTCTTAGCATTTCTTCCTAAAACAGACATATCAACATTTGACATATTTGAGAAGTAGTATAAGGCCTCCTTAGATGGAATGTGGCATCACCTTCTCTTTTACTATTGGATATAAGACCATCCTAACACAAAATTATGGCATTTCTTTAGTCTCTTCCTATGGGATAGGATATAAGTCTCTTAGCATTCCATCCCAAAATAGGCATATCAACATTTAACATCTTTGAGAAGTAGTGTAAGACCTCATTACATGGAATATTACATCTACTCACTCTCTCTTGTTATTGAATGTAATACCTTCTTGACACAGAGTTATGACATTCCTTTAGTATTTTCCTTTGGGAATAAGCCTCTTAGCATTCCTTCCCCAAGACAGAAATCAACATTTAACATGTTTGGGAAGTAGTATAAGCCCTCCTTAGATGGCATATGGCATCTACTCTATCTTTTATTATTGGATATAAGATCATCCTGACACTGGATTATGGCATTCCTTTTGTCTCTTCCTATGGGATAGGATATAAGTCTCTTAGCATTCTTTCCCAAGACAGACATATCGACATTTGACATCTTTGAGAAGTAGTATAAGACCTCATTAAATGGAATATGGCATCTATACTCTCTTTTACTTTTGGATGTAAGGCCATCTTGACCGGGATTATGACACCCTTTTAGTCTCTTCCTATGGGATGAGATATAAGTCTTTTAGCATTTCCTTCCTAAGACAAACATATCGACATTTGACATCTTTGAGTAGTAGTGTAAGACCTCCTTAGATGGAATATGTCATCCACTCTCTATCTTACTATTGGATGTAAGACCATCCTGACACGAAATTATGGCATTCCCTTAGTATTTTTCCTTTGGCATAGGATATAAGTCTCTTAGCATTCCTTCCCAAGACAAACATATTGAAATTTGACATCTTTGAGAAGTAGCATAAGACCACCTTAGATGAAATATGGTATCTACTCTCTCTTTTACTATTGGATATAAAACCATCCTGATACGGGACTATGGCATTCCTTTAGTCTCTTCCTATGGGATACGATATAAGACTTATAGCATTCCCTTCCCAAGACAAACACCTTAAGAAGTAGTATAAGACCTCCTTAGATGAAACATGGCATCTACTCTCTCTCTCTTACTGTAGGAAGTAAGGCCTTCATAACAAGGAATTATGGCTTTCTTATAAGTTTACCGTTCTTTATTATTTCTTTATAAGTCATGACATTCTTCTCCCCAACAGACTTCAAAATATGGATGACAAACTACCTGGCACTGTATAACCATAGTCTTCTTTACAAAATTACCAAAAAATTGACAAATTCATTAGGTAATAAAGTTCGGTCAATGCCAATATGTGTGGCATACTTGTTTAGTATTCCACACAAATTGGGGGCCCATTTGTTGACCTCACTTTTGTGAGGACCCTGACATGACACTTATAAACAAGATGTATCTTGAATCACTTATTCTGATTCATGATCTTCAGAAAGACTTGAGAATGATCATCATGATCACTAAGTTCACTCTTAGGAGAAGGGTTACCAACATTGACCCCTTTGAACTTATCTACATTCTCAAAAACCTTAAACATTAAACTGACTCCCAATATATCCTTTTTTGGGTCTAAACCAGGATGATACCCCAAAATGATCATATCAGTTATGACAAACCCTGACCCAATAGTTACCACAATAACCATTTGGCCAGTAAAGACATCCAATTGACCCAATTGGTCAACCCTGGTCAATATGGTCAAACTTGGTCAAATTGAACCATTTGGTCAACCCAGACACCAAATTGGTCAAAATGGACCATTTAGTCAAAATAAATACCAAGTTGGTCAAATTAAACCATTTGATCAATCATGAAACCATTGGTCAAACTTTGGTCAAAATGGTCAATTTTGAGCATCATGGTCACCACATTGACCATTTGGTCAATAATAGACCCAAATGATCACCATTTGGTCAAGACATCACCATATGATCAATTTGACCATCCTAGTCAACCTTGGTCAAACCCATGTCATACCACCAAATCTAATGACCCCATGACTAAACTAACCATGATATGGTCAAGTCACAGGGGTCAAACCTGAACCTAAATTGGTCAACCATGATCAACCGTGGTTGACCATGGTCAACTTGGTCAACCCTAGTCAAAATGGTCAAATTCACCATTTTTTGGTTAAAATTTGGTCATTTAATCAAATTATTTTTATTCTCTTAATTAATTAATCATATAATTAGTTAGAGAGAGTGAAATTAAAATTATTAGACCTAGGATTTAAATCTAAAATCATGGTTAAAGATTATGGCAAGACAAACTCATGACAACCCTAAACCCATGATTTTCATTTATACCCTAAATTCAATTCATGAGACCCACCATGACATGGTTAACCCATTAACCAATCTACAAGCCACCATTGTTGACCAAATCAAAGGCCATCATGAGGCCATCACGAGGGGGGAGAGGAGGTTTCATTCCTTCATGAAATGATTAAAGGGGAATGTCGTGTAGTCATCACTCACCTCACTCTCCATCCAATGAAAAAAAACATGGCTTAACTCATCCTCCCCATCATAATTAAACTCATCATGACCAAACCATGAAAGTGAGGGAAGAGGGGATTGTGTGTCATTCTTCCCTAAATTTAAAGTATGACTCATGTACTTAGTTGGAAGAGCATAAACAGCTCAATCCAAGCCAATTATATTCACCTCATGAGCCACCAAATGGAAGGGAGCCAAGACTAAAATCCAAATCTTACCTTGATGAAACCTCATAATAGAAAGCTTGGGAAAATTCAAACATAGATATCTTCAAGCCATGATCTTGTCTCTAGCCATCATGAAGATGTTAATCTTCTTTCCCAAGCAATCCAAGCTCATCCATGGCTTCTTCAAGCCTATAAATTGAGCTAACCCGAGAGCTCCCATAGAGACGAGAAACCAATATACACTCCCCAATCCATGAAACACCCAAGACAAAAAGAGTTCCCCATACCCAAAGGAGTTAATTCCCCATAGTTTCAACACCTAAAATCCATTGACCTCTTCCAATTTCATGCCCTAAAAAAAGGACAAGTTTTTTGGTCTACATGAAACAACACCAATCTTCAAATTGACCATTTAAACACCACCCCTGAGCCCTACAAAGAAGTTCCCTTTCGAAATGGAACCTTCCCGTAAGCTCTAACCTATTCCAAGACCAAGCCTTGAGACGATTTCAGCTTGGATGAAGCTCAAGCCACTTTTATTACAAATTGAGCATAGGAGGAGTTTCGCGAGGACCCAGCGATCGTTCTTATCAAACTTGATCGAAGCTTCAGTTCATCAAGACCGGGTGTGGCCATTTTGACTTAATCCTTGCTCTGGTCTGGTCTTTTGTGAGGAGAACCATTTCACAATACCTACATTGCCGTATGGATATGTTTATCTCTTCGAGATGAAGCTTTAGAAACAAATTTCATTAAAATTCATCAAGTTTTGATAGAGATCTTAGGGTTTTAAAATGAATGGTTCATGCGATATGCTAAGTTGGGGAAGACCACGGGATGCCATCCATTTCTATGTATTAGGAACGGATGGTCATGATCAGGCTAGACCGTTGTTTCATCCTTACAAAACAAATGAAACTGCGAGCCACATATGCGCTTGCGTGTTCCTCTCTAGCCAATAAGATGTCACCACGTTCGCTTTCAACGGATCTGATGATCCAGTCAGCCGCCACGCATATAAATAGAAAATTAAGGATTTTTTATTTATTTAAATACATTAAATAATAAAAAACTCTTCAAAAATTCATATCTTGACATAGAAGAATCACAAAATTATGACAAAAATATCTCTCGATTCAAGAAAAATTGGAGAAAATTATGGAAGTGAAACCAAAATTTAATTAATTATATTTAATTTTTAATTAATTAATCACTCTCCGGTGTAATTTAATTACTAAAAATTATTCATAATTCCAAAAAATTCAAAAATTTTAGGGAATAACATTTAAGTCCTTAGGAACATCCTATGAATTTTCCATGGTTAGGAAAATTCCCTAAGATCCTATTTTCTAATTTCTATCAAATTTTGTAATTATTTCCAAAAGAATTATAAAGAATTAAAAAATTGGAATTTAAATTTGTAAATGGTTAGAAAATTTATAGTGACACTTTTAAACTCTAAAATGATATATTTAGGCATTTAAAAATTTAAAATGATATCTTCATGACTTAGGGTCAAAATTATAAATTCCAATTATACATTTCAAACCCTAAAATTTTTTAGGCTTGAACCTTAGCCTTGAATGACATGTAGGATTGACCAAATCCTAAACCTTAGATCTAATTCTCAATTTAGATTTAGAGTGGACTTAAACCCTAACTAACATGGGGTTTGATCATCTCCTCAGGATTATTGGGTCTAACTCCTCTATACTTAAAGTTAAATGATGAGTTCAAACTCACAGAACACCTAAGTCTAACATACATAGAATTAGGTTAGAATCTGAATCTTGTCCCAAATAGATTCAAACAAGAAATAAACATTTAAGTCTAATCTAGGTGAACCCACACTTCACCAAAACCCCAATTAGCTCTAAACCTCAATTAGATCTGATTAAACCTTGTTAAACCTTAATCACATTAGATTTAACATCATAAATCCTAATTAGGTCCAAACTTTGTTAGTCCTTAATCATATTAGGTTTAACATCATAAACTCTAATTAGATCTAAATCACAATTAAACCTAATTAAATCTGTTAAACTTTAATCGTATTAGGTTTAACATCATAAACCATAATTAGATCTAAACCACAATTAGACCCGATTAAACTCTATTAGACCTTAATCACATTAGGTTTAACATCAAAAACCATAGTTAGTTCTAAACCACAATTAGACCTCATTAAACCTTGTTAAGTTTTAATAACAGTAGGTTTAACACATTAAACTTTAATTAGGTCTAAACCACATATTGACCTAATTAAACCAAATTAAACCTTAATTACATTAGATTTAACATTATAAACCATAGTTGGGTCTAAACCACAATTAGACCTAATTAAACCTTGTTAAACCTTAAATACATTAGGTTTAACATAATAAATAATAACTAGGTCTAAAGCACACCTAATTAAACCTTGTTAAGCCTTAATCACATTAGGCTTAACACAGTAAACCATAATTTGGTCTAAACCACAATTAGAGCTAATTAAACCCGATTAAACTTTAATCACATTAGGTTTAACATCATAAACTCCAATTAAGTCTAAACCACAATTAGACCTAATTATACCTTATTAAGCCTTAATCACGATAGGTTTAACATCATAAACCCCAATTAGTTCTAAACTACAATTAGACCTACTTCAACCTTGTTAAGCCTTATTCACATTAGGTTTAACACAATAAACCCTAATTAGGCCTATACCACAATTAGACCTGATTAAACCCTGTTAAGCTTTAATCACATTTGGTTTAACATAATAAACCCTAATTAGTTCTAAACGTCAATTAGACCTAGTCATGTCTTGTTAAGCCTTAATCACATTAGGTTTAAGACAATAAATTTTATATAGACCTAAACCACATTTAGACCTGATTAAATCCTGTTAAGCCTTAAACATATTAGGTTTAATACAATCAACCCTAATTAGGTCTAAACCTCAATTAGACCTAATTATACCCTATTAAGCCATAATCACATTAGGTTTAACATCATAAACCTTAATTAGGCTTGAAACACAACTAGACCTAATTAGCTACCTTAAGCCTTAATCATATTAGGCCAAGATAAACTTAAACCCCAATTACATCTAACTCTTATTTGACCTAATTAACCATATTAAGCCTTACTTACATTATGCTTAATTCCACTTAAAATCCAATTAGGTCTAACCCTAATTAGACCTAATCAACCATATTAAGCCTTACTTACATTAGGCTTAATTCAATCTAAAACCTAATTATGTCTAACCTTAATTAGACATAATTAACCACATTAAACCTTACTTACACTAGGCTTAATTCAACATAACCCCAATTAGGTCTAAGTCTAATTAGACTTAATTAACCTTTATTAGGCTTTACTTACAGTAGGCTTAATCAACCTAAAACCCAATTAGATCTAACCTTAATTAGACCTAATAAAACACATTAAGCCTTATTCACATTAGGCTTATATAACCAAACCCTTAGGTTCAATTCAGCCTTGTGTCAACATAAACTCTTAGGTTCAGCCCAACCTAAGTTAACTTAAACACTTAGGTTCAACCTAACTTAGGTCAACACAAAACCTTAAGTTCAACCAAACCTAAGTCAACCTAAACCTTAGGATCAACCTACCTAAGTTAACCTAGAGTTTAAGTTCAACCTACATTAAACTTAAATTGACCTAAACCTTAGACTCAATCTATATTAAACCTAAAATCAACTTTAAGTCCTAACCACACTTTACTTAATACTAGTTCAAATCTTAGGTTCAATATTGAACCTAAATCAACTTTAGATCCTAATTACATTGGATTTAAATCAATTTTAAGTTCTAACTACATTGGACTTAAAATCATTTCAAACCTCAGGTTCAATCCATATTGAACCTAAATAAACCTTAGGTTCTACCTAAATTGAACCTAAATCAATCTTAAGTCCTACTTACATTGGACTTAAAATTATTCCAAACTGTAGGTTCTACCTACATTTATCCTAAATCACTTTTAAGTCTTACTCAAATTGGATTTAGAACTATTCCAAACCTTAAATTCTACCTACATTAAACCTAAATATATTTTGAGTCCTCCCAACATTGGACTTAGAACTATTTCAAATCTTAGGTTTTACCTAGATTGAACCTAAATCTTCTTAAGTCATACTTACATTGGACTTATAATTATTTTGAACCTTTGGTTCTACCTACATTGAACCTAAATCAACCTTAAGTCCTACTTACATTGGACTTAGAACTATTCCAAATCTTAGCTTCTATATACATTGAACCTAAATGAATTTTAAGTCCTACCTACATTGGACTTAGATCAATTTCAAACCTTAGGTTCTACCTACATTGAACCTAATTCAATCTTAAGCCCTACCTACATTACACTTAGAATGATTTCAAACCTTAGGTTCTACCTACATTGAACCTAAAGCAATCTTAAGTCCTACATACATTAGACTTAGAACAATTTTAAATTTTAGTTTCTATCTACATTGAACCTAAATCATTATCATAGCTTAAGTCCTATCTAAATTGGATCTAAACCATTTTCTATCCAAATTAAACCCAAACAACATAAATCTTTCAGGCTTTACCAATATTAAACATAGGTCTTAGATCCAATATACTAGACCTCAACCATACTTTCTCAGGTCTAACTGACATCAGACCTAATTTGAATAAATCTCATCAACCTACCAACATAAACATAAATGACATAAATTCCACTTTAAAAGACATTAAAACTTAAATTTGAACCTAAAAATGAAACTAGGTTTGAGAATATATTTTGGAGGAGGTAACCCAAGGTTGCTAACAAAATATCTTCCATACATTTATGGCTAATCAAACCGCAAACATAATGACCTAGGACAACAGAACCATTGGATCCTGATCGGGTCATCCCAAAAAAAAATAATAAATGAAAAAATAACAAAATTCAATTGGTTAATAAACTATAAATAAACTAAAGTTTTCCATCCCCTTAAATCCAAATAACACACTAAAACTTAAATTGAATCCTAATGAACAAAGATCACCACACGCAACTTAAACAGTTGTGTCCAGATCTATGAAGATTTCTTGGATGACTCAATCTATGGTTGTTGAAAAGAATCTTCCAGTCTTGGTTTAACGCCATTCGAACTAAGTAGATTTGAATACTTTATGGCCCCGAGATGACAGAATCATAAACATCTTGATCGGGTCATTTAAAAACTATTCAACCAACTAAATTGAAAATTTAAACATGATTTCATTCTAATTATGTTCTATTATATAGGTTTATTGGAGACATAAAACAAATTACACTTTAGATATAGTTTGCATATTATAGGGTGTGCTAACTTTATTTTTCTAGATGACATTCTGAAGCGGGAAAAGCTAAACCACAAGACAAACAACAGAAACAAACTGGCAAAAAAAAACAACAAACAACATGACATGACATAAGAAAAACAAAATAAAATAAAGACAACAAAACAATGACAACAAAATAACAAAAACAAAACAATGACATCAAAACATCTAAACAAAATGACAACAACAAAACATCAAATAAAACAAAAAAAATGACACGAACAAATAAAACAAAACAAAACCTTTAGGGTAGAATAGGATTCTTAGAAACGCATTATCCTAGAAATAAACATTTGATGTTTCTTTCCTTGACCTTGACTTTTCTTAGAAGAACGAGTGTTCACGTTAATTAGGAGTTTTCTTAGACTGTTTTGACTATCTAATATTTAATTAACTATATGAGCTTGCTCTGATAGGAGAGAAGAACTCAGAATAGGTGATATGCCTAAATCTCTAGTTACTAAATTCCTCATGTGACTTTCTTTATACAAGAAATCATTTTCTCTATAATGTTTACCATAATAAACATCATTCTGACCTTTCTTTTCTCATGTTTTTTCTATTTTTAGCCCTTTTCTTCCTTCTCCTAGTTTCTTAACATTTGAGAATCCTTCACATGATTCAAAAGAGTATGTTACTTGAAGATTAGGGCAATAAAATAGATAAACAAAGTAGCGACTCCCTTTCAAACAAAAACACCAAAGTAATGACATGACGATGGGAATTGGCGGCAGCGGAAACAACGCAACACATGAGCTCTGGCGGTTGAAAGAATGTTCTAAATATGATTTCACATTAATGCTTATGATGGGCTTTAGAGGCTGTAGAATCTCCTCCCAACTATCAAATCTAATGCTAGCTTTCTCACATAAGGAAAAGATTAAGGATGTGAATCCTAAACCTACAGTAGTGGAAGTTGTAGCAAAACTAGTGATCATCTGATAGAACAAGGATCCAATATCAATCAGCTTAAACTACTAAATACAATAATTCAAAGTGGATCTATCTCTTATAACTTCACTGAGATGATGGTTAGGGAGTAGACAAGCTAAAATTAAATAGTGCCACGCTTTTGACGTGGCATCAAGCTTTGACGTAGGGAAATTTACTCTCCTTTCATTTGTAATTTTCCATAATCTTCTTCGTGCATTCAATGAAGATATAATCTCATCTAACTCCTCCTCAGTTGGATTATAATTTGAATAAAAACACAATACACTAGGGGGCAGCTGGTAATACAAATTTATTATCTTAAGGGAAAAGCTACTGATTTTCCTCTGACCAAACCACAGAAATTACAGCTAATCATTTCCATTGTCAGCGAACTATTAAATCTTCAACTGCTCCATCCAAATTTTTGAAACAATGCTTAGGAATAAATTTTCTTGATTGTAGCACTTCAGTATAAATATCCTTAGCTTTCGAACTAACGAACTTACTAGAATTGAAGTTTAACCTCCCCTTGCTCCTCTTTATTCTTGGTGTCATTGCTAAAAATCACATAAAATTTATAATAAATCCTAAACTCAAGTCTTAATCATTAAACTTAACTTTTAAAAGCTTAAACTATTATTTCCATATATTTTCCATAGATTTTTCTTAAATTTTTACCATGAATAATGATTTTCGGATAAATCCTCAATGTACTCAAAATACATTGTGAAAATAAAAAATTTTTACATAGAAGTGAAGCTCTTACCTTAAGAAGATGAAATCTAGCAAATTTGGCTTGATTCCACAAGGAAATTTTCACTTTAAAAGGAGCCCTAGGTCCCTAAATTGTAAAATCTCAAGGAAGAAGATGACGTTCAGGGCAAAAATGGCATTTTCAAATTTACACTTTCAACTATTCACGAACCGATTTAAGTGAACCGACACTTAGCACGACTGGTTTAGTGCTTAGGCTCCTATTTCTCTGGTAGTCCAGGGCTTAAGCACAGGGTTTTGATGCTTAGACGCTAGTGCACAAATTTTGATATTTTCAATTTTAAGTGAAATGCACATTTAGCCTAATTCAACCACCCTGAAATGGTCTTATAAATCTTAATAATTATTTTTCCCCTTTAATTCTCATCTTTGTCAAAATTCACCAATTTTCACAAATTCAATCCAACACAAAATAACACAAAATTTAACACACAAAAAATACTTATATTAATTCACAAACAAATACAAACACTTGTGACATAATTTCTCAATCCAAAGAGTTTTGGATGAGATAACTCCCAAACACATACTTTAATTACTAAACAAATTCAACATTAAAAACACTTAAAACAAACTTAACACTAACATCAAGCAAACAACTAGACTTTAGAACTTAATTCCATTCTCCTTCCGGTGGAACAAATTACGACTTAGAGTCCAATGTGGTTAGGACTTAGAGTTGATTTTAGGTTTAATATAGATTGAATCTAATGTTGGAATATTGATATGATAGAACGGACAGTGGTGAAGAACTCTTATTGAGTCTTCCTCAATCCATTTGTTTTTCAAGTATATAGCCTTGTCTACTTCTTATAAAAAACTTATATGGCTAAAATGCATCTTAATTTCCCATCCAATATGCTCCAAATGTGTGTTATTCTCATTCACCTTTACTTCAATTGAATCCCCATCAACCTCAATCTTTACAATCTTCTCTGTTATTCAATTTATACTAACGGCTAGGAATCCATTGTATAACTCTTGTGCACTTTGACTAACAAATTTTTTCATCATGGCTCCTTCTTTCTTCTTCATTTCAATCTCCTCAGAAGATATATTTCTAAGATCTCTCACAGTTTACTTAGATTTTAAGATGAAATTTGAAGTGGGGTGAGAATTCTCTTCATTCTATACTATTTATAAGCTTTAGACCAAGCCTAGACCCTCTACACACGTTCTCAAACCACTAACCCGCCTTTAAACCCACTAAACCACATTTAATTCTTCTAGAAACATGAATTAGTACATTTTGTTAGTTGCCATGCTTAAGAGTCAAATGCGACGCTTAAGCGTCGGTGGTTAATTTAGCACAGGTCTGCTTAATGTCCAAATACACATTCTAACACGTCTAAGTTATCTATTAAGGTCTTAGAATCATTAATAAATCATTATATATTCAAAATACTATCACAATTTTCTTAATCAAACACAACAACATAACAATCAAAATAGAAACACACTAATAACTATGGGTTGCCTCCCACAAAACACTTGGTTTAACATCGTCAGCCCGATGTAACCAGTGCTTATTCTAGTTGACCCAACAATATAAGATCATTTAATTTAAGTTGATCCCCCAAAAAATAGGGTTTCAGTCAGTGACCATTCACTTTGAATATTTTCTTAGTTTTACGATCTTTAATATTCATAGGTTCATAGGGATAAACTTTATCACAACAAATGGGCCCATCCACCTGGACTTAAGTTTTCTTGAAAATAATCTTAACCTTGCTTTATATAGCAAAACTTGTTGCCCTAACTCAATATTTTTAATAAGAATGCTTTGATCATGCCAAATTTTTATCTTTTCTTTATAACTCTTAGCACTCTCATAAGATTCAATCCTTATCTCTTCAAGCTCATTTAATTGCAATAGTCTTTTCTCACCAACATCCTTTAATTTTTAATTAAACTATTTAAGAGTCCAATATGCTTTATGCTCAAGTTCATCTGGTCAATGATAATCTTTCCCAAATATTAACCTATATGAGGACATTCCTATAAGAATTCTATATGTAATCCTATAAGCCCACAAAGCATAATCATGTTTAACTAACCAATCCATTTTTGTTGGATTCACAGATTTTTCCAAAATTCTTTTAATTTCACGATTGGATAATTTAGCCAAACCACTTGTCTAAGAATGATAAGCAGTAGCAATTCAATGGTTGATATGATATTTTTTTAATAATTTCCCCATTATTGCATTTCTGAAATGACTTCCTCCGTCAGTTTGATCACTCTCGGCATCCAAAGACTACAAAATACATTCGTTCTTAAAATTTTGCAACACTTTGAGCATCACATCAAGGGAAAGAAAAAGCTTTTTTCCATTTGAATACATAGTCTACTGTTAAAAATATATATAAATTTTTTAAAGATAATATAAATGGTCCCATGAAATCTAATACCCAAACATCAAATATCTCAACTTCCAACACATAATTGAGAGGCATCTCATTTCTCATAGAAATATTGTCTACCATTTGACATCGATCACAAGTTTTAATATAAGTGTTAACATCTCTAAAGATTGTAGGGCAATAAAATCAAGATTACAAAATTTTGTATGTTGGTTTATCAACAGCAAAATGTCCCCCAAAATCAGAATTATGATATTTTTGGATAATTTCATAATTTTCTTCTAAAGACACATATATTCTAATAATTAGATCCTTTCCTTGTTTACATAAAATGGGACATCCCAAAAATAAGTCTTAGCTTCAGATAAAATTTCCTTTTCTATTGGTATATCAGACCATAGGGTATAATATCACTAACAATAAAGTTCATAATGTCAGCATATCATGGAACACACCACTCATTAATATTGAAAAATTATTCATCTAGAAAATTTTCATTAATTTCTTTTCAAAATAGAGTGATTTTTCTAATTAAAGCTTTGATAGATGATCAACAATTTGATTCTCTTCTCCTTTATTACCAACTATGTCAAAGTCAAATTCTTTCATAAGAAGAATCTATTGTATCAGTCTTGGTTTTGCATCCTTCTTTTTTATTAAATATTTAATAGCAGAATGATTTGTATGCACAACACATTTTGTTCCAATTAAGTAGGATATGAATTTATCAAAAGCATAAACTATTGTTAATAACTCTTTCTCAATTGTGTTATAATTAATTTGAGCTTCATTAAGAGTTCTACTAACATAGTAAATAACTTTGGAAGTTTTATCATGCTTTTATCCTAAAACAGCTTCAATAGCATAATCATTTGCATCCCACATTGATTCAAAAGGTTTTTCCTCATATTGTGAAACAATCATTGGTGCAGTGACTATTTTTTTTTCCAATAGCTCAAAAGCATTTAGGCACTCTTTATCAAAATTAAAAATTACATCCTTTTCAAGCAAATGGAATAGAGCTTAAGCAATTTTTTAAAAGTCTTAAATATATCGCCTGTAGAATCCAGCATGTCCTAAAAAACTCCTAATTTCTCTTACATTTGTTG
>JXCR01009866.1:0-10435 GCA_002079205.1 Phalaenopsis hybrid cultivar | reverse complement strand
AACTCCTCGGTTCCTTCTCCTTTTAAATGAAATATATAAATATTGGAGATTTTCGGGTGGAACCGTGGGAAGTCACAGCTCCTCGTTCAACGGCACAAAATATTTATATTGTATATGCCAAATACTTTTTTTTTTAAGGCACTTTTTAAAGGGTTTGAAACTATATTTTTGCAAGTGAAAATAAATTTCAAGTTTGAGAGTTGATTTTAATTTTAGCCCATGGGAATTATAAATTAAATTAAACATGTTTCAAAATCGGCCGATAATTTCTAAAACCTTTAACGATGGACACATGTGTGCGTAGTGGGCAAGCAATGTGATTTTCTTTCTCGTTGTGGTGAATAAAAAATTCATCTTGGTCTTGCGTGGCAGGGGAACAACGGGATCTTCTTTCTCGTTACGGCGAAGAGTAAAGTCATCTTCATCTTGCATAATAAACGAGCAACGGGTTCTTCTTTCTCGTTACAATGAATAGGAAAATCATCTCCATCTTGCGTAGCAGACGAGCAAAAATATATTCTTTCTCATTACAATGAAGAGAAAAGTCGTCCACGTCTTGTGTAGCTAGCAAACAACGGGATCTTCTTGTTTGTTGCTATTGCACATTTCAGTGGAATAAATAAATTCTAGAGTTTTCACGTCAAGGTTTAAGAGGGAAAAATTCATGCTTCTGTAGCGGTATATCTCTTGTAGCCTTTGTACAAGTTATTGTTGGTCTTTATAGCATTTTGAATCATTTGATGTTACATTTGTAGACGATGATAATACAAATCTTTATTTGTCTAAATTT
Organism: Phalaenopsis hybrid cultivar; assembly: GCA_002079205.1. Taxonomy (NCBI): domain Eukaryota; kingdom Viridiplantae; phylum Streptophyta; class Magnoliopsida; order Asparagales; family Orchidaceae; genus Phalaenopsis; species Phalaenopsis hybrid cultivar. The sequence goes on along the minus strand of JXCR01009866.1, from coordinate 9,645 downwards.
GTCGTGGTTTCTCGATCGTATGAAATTCTGCAATTAAAGTTATCACACACACTTTATAAAATGAAGAATCAAATATCTTTTGAGGTTCATGTCTTTCGTGGTTGTGCCCTCCTAGGCTTGTGTCTTATAGGGTTTTGAAATGAACTGACACCTTCTGATGCTTGTAGCCTTCTAAGGTCTTTGAGTAGAAACTCTATCAACCACTTGCTCACTTGGAGTCTTTTTAGTGAAGACCATGTCTACTAAAAGTTTTCCATTAAAACTTATCTCTTGGGCTTGTCTGTCAATGACATGGTAGCTTCTCATCAAGTCTTGCCTCCTGGACTTGACTTCTCTGAGCACCGTAGCTTCCCATTGAGTCTTGCCTATTGGGCTCAATTTTCAGGGGCATGGTGGAAAGAAGAATCCAATAAGGATGTATGACCAGTTTTGTGTTGTCTAACCGGAGATGTTCGACGATATTAACTCGGGATGGGCAAATCCACTAAGGTTGGTTGATCTATCCTAGGTTGTTGGTCGAAGTTATTACTCAAAGACCTGACCTGTTATGGAAATCCACCAAAAAATTATGACCTATTTGAGGCTATATTTTGAAGTTTTTGCTTGACCACTAGATATTGTAATGGAAGAGGTTTAATCGACTTCCCATGGGATCAATTAATCCCATAATGAGATGTTAGAGATGTTTTGTGTTTTCTGAGACTGGGGCAATGGACCATATGTTCTCTTGGAAATAGGGTTGCAATTATATTCAATAATAATATTTAGCAACTTATCAGTTGTTGCTTTTGAATTTGTTGCTCATCTGATGATTGTGTTTCCACATGAGCTTATAAAACAACCCATGTATAGCCTTAAAGAGATCAACTTCCTGATTAGGTTGAAGAGGACCTTCAATATGATGAGGGGGCGCCGAGGGAGCATTATTTTGCGATGAAGACTGCCCTCCAATCCAGCAACGATTCTCGAAGACTTTTAATTTGAAATGGATGACTTTCCCACCATAGTCGTTCCCGTGACGTTAACGTGAACGACCTTTTGAGATTGCAGCAACGGTTGCCCCCCGCCCAGCTTGGAAGAAGTTGTGAAATATTGTGTCTGACTATGATGCAGAAAGACAACCCTCCTACAATCGTGTTTGGGACGTTGACGTGAATAGCCTTTCGAGATTGTGGTGAAGGTTGCCCCCCACATCGAAGACTACTCCAGGGATGATCTTCGAGTTGCAAATGATATTCATTTGTCAATTGAATGACATACATCAATGGGAAATAAAGTTGGGGATCAACGTCTTAGAGTTGAAGACAATATTTACCGGTGTTTTGTTTCCCACAAACGATGAAAAACTGATGCGTGCTAAAAAATTCATGGCGATAAATTAATGGATTATCGTTTTAGGGTTGCACGATAATTCAACGCATACTCAGGTAAAATAAAACAACAGAAATGAAACCATAATTATTTACATGGAAAAAATGTAAAGGGAAAACACCACGGGGCCTGACCCATTTGTAAAAATTCACAATAGGTTGATGATTGCGGAGTCGCATTCTCCCACATACGGGAAAGAGCCACTAGATTTTTCAAGTAACAACATCGACTGAGGGCATCTGGTTAGTGGTGGTACGATGATTGTGGCGATCGACGCAGTCATCGGTGGTCGATGATCGTTGATAATGGTTAACGATGACAGTAGTACTCGACGACGGTTGGTGATTGTTAATGACGTCGACAGTGGTCAACGACGATCAACGTGTATTGAGGATGGTAAACGGTGGTCTGGTGATCTACGGTGATTGACCAAGCTCAGTAGTGGTCGACGACGGTTGACAGTGATCGACGGAAGTCATTGGTGGTTGATGAATGTTGACAGTGGTCAACGATGATCGGTGGGGGTCGACGAATGTGGGCGATGATCGATGGAGGTCAGTGGGGGTTGACAAAGGTTGGTGGTCGTCAAAGTCGGCTGACGAGGATTGACGGTGAAAGTGATTGAGCTAAACTTCAACTCATTATCAAAGCTTCAAGTTCTCTCTAAAGACTCAGACTTTCTCTTATGAGAGGAGCGATACTCTATTTATAGTGTTATGGGTACAATTAATGCAGGAATATAAACCATTTTGATCGGATAGTTCGAAGAACTTCCTTCAGTCAAACGATGTTTGATTGATGTTTGAGTGTCTTAACGATATCGAAATTTAGCAATCTTGGGCCAGTTGGATTTATCTTGTTTAAACGCTCGATTTGACTATGAACTTGCTAGATTCGACATTTGTTTGACCATCCCAATATGTCCAGAAATATTCTATGTGTGGTTTAATGACTTGATTTAGACTTGATTTGACTTGCATTGAACTAACTTCGATATTTAGGTTAGACTCATCGAGCCGTTAAGCCTGACCACAAGTTTGCTGAAATTAGAGTTTTGGATGACACTTAATTGAAATCCAAATATTTATTGTTCAAAAAATTACCTTGAGATTCGTGCTAAATAATGAAATTTGTTGGTGGTGTTTCAGTTATAAGTATCAAACAGTGCCAATGCCAGTTACAAATATTAAAAGATCTCCGATTCAATTACAAACATGAAAATGTGTAATAATAACTTGTAAAATCTCTATTAAAACACAAATATGTAAATTTACTAGATACCCCAATGATCTATAAATAAGGGATCATTTCTTAATAAAGGAATACTGAATTTATCTTCTCAAAATTGATTACTTTACACTTTGTTTTCCTTCTTCTCTCTCTCTATTCTTCTCATTCGTGCAACGCTTCATACATTGGGTGTGATCCACAAAATATTTTTGGATTCAATATCAAGTAACCTATCTATTAATTTGATTCTTTTTAATCATCATAATTACCAAAAAAACATACCTTTTATTGAATCAATTCAGAGGGCATCTTCGAAATTCCATAATGTAACATCTATCTACCATGAATATGAGAGCAACGACATCTAAAGAAAACTTTTCCTTATAAAAAAAAGTACAAGAGAAGTATTAATTTCGGTGCTCTTAGAGCCGCATTCTTTCCCAACTATCTCTCTCTCTCTCTCCTCACACTCTGTTCCCTAGTATGATTCATCGATATAGATCTGACTTCAACTTCAATGATCACTTCTAATTTCATGTTCATTTAGGGGAGAATACACAAACAATTTAGTCTAATTCTACACTAGACAAAGCAAGCATCAATCTTCATAAATACTAGGCTATTCTCCATCCGAGCTAGGGATTGTTACTGGCGCAACGCGCGCGCGCGCGCGCTCATCGTGGGGAAGCTTCAGGTACGAATGCTTTGTTTATAAAGAAGCAGCATTAGCCATTACGAGTTAGTTACAAAAAGATGGATTCCAGGGGTAGAAATGAAAATTTATATTGATGGTAAATTCGATCCGCAAGTTATAAAAACTTCCATTCCCCCCCAATTGTCTTTACCCTCATTAAATATTACTGCTGCTATTAAGTTATCATTATTCTTTAATTCAACAACTGCACCGAAGCCAACGAGAGGAGTTAACGAGGCGGTGGTGGGAGAGAGAGAGGGAGAAGGCCGGAGCACTGCGAGGGAGAGGGAGAGGGAGAGGGAGAGGGAGGAGGGAATGGCAGCGGAAGGAGGGGAGAAGAGCGGCGGAGGAGGAGTTGGAGGAGGAGAAGGGGGTGGGAATGGCGGCGGAGGGGAGAGATTGAAGCTGTTCGTAGGTCAGGTTCCGAAGCACATGACGGAGGAGCAGCTCTTAGCCATGTTCAAGGAGGTGGCCTTGGTGGACGAGGTCAACATCATCAAGGACAGGGTTACCAAGGCGTCTCGAGGTTATCGATTTTAGACTGTTCATTTTTTGCTTTTAAATTGTCTATTAGTTCTCTGTTTCTCTCTGTCTCAATCCCAACCTGTTCGGTTTCGTCGGATCTCGGGAATGCCGGTGATTAATTGAGAATTGAATGCGTTCGTTTTGTTCAGGATGCTGCTTCGTTATCTGTCCGTCGAGGCAGGAGGCGGACAAGACGGTCAATGTTTGCCACAATAAGAGAACGCTTCCGGGGGTAAGTTCTTGGCCGGCGTGGATTTGCTTTGATTAATCTTTTGTTAGTTAGGTCATTTCAAATTGGGTTTTGTGACGGGAAATGCTGGTAGGTATGGCTGGTTTGACTCGTAGATCTTCTTGTTTTCGATGAATTAGTGATGGAATGGATCAGACTTTTCGAGTGCGATAGACAGTCTGATTTCTTATGCTATTTCAGACATTGTACTCGAGCAGTAGAGTTGGAAAGATTTGTGAAATTTTTCTGCATAATTGTAATTATTTTAGTCAATTTAAGAAATTTTTTTCATTGCAGTTACCTTTTAACGATTGGGATCCCAGGCTGTGTAGTTTGGGCCAGGAACTATTTTGTTGAAAATTTACAAATCTACGAAACTTTTACTGTTCAACCGCTCTAGCTGTTTTGAATGTTCTTCTTGAGACAAGAGTAACGAAACTATGGACATTCTTTTGAAAGATAAAGGTCAAAGATTATCCATTAGATTAAGATGCAATGAAATAAAAATGAAGGGAAATTTACATACTAAGCACAAAACTGTTATGTATTCACATATCTCACTCCAAACTTTCATATTTACATACATAACACTTTTGTGTTTTAAACCGATGCACGAGAAGGTGTATTTCACTTTTACAAAGTGGTAGTGCTATTTTTAATTTTATATCAAATATGTGAGTGCTATATGTTTAATTTTGAAAGTTTAGGTGTGAGATATGTAAATACATAAGAATTGTGTGTGCATGTAAATGCCCTATGAAATATGCTTTGACTCATTGATATTACTTTCATAAGGTAGTTTCTGATGCTATATTTGCTGCTGCATGGCATTGTTGCATCACAATAAGTAATGAGTAGTATATCTCTAACAATTATCTTCCTAAATTGCTGAAAAATCTGAACTTTTTTCTTCTTTTACTTCNATATATATATATATATACACACACACCCACACACACACACACACACACACACACACACACACACACACACACACACACACACACACACACATAGATACATACATACATACATAGAATGCTAGTTGTATGTCAAATAGAACCCCAATACATGAGTAATTTAAAAGTTTAGCTTCATATATTTTCAGTCATTGACATTTTTTCTTTTCTTTTTTTTTTGTATTATCCTTGGTGATATATGTGCAATCAGTGGCTTTCAACAGTGCCTCCACTTTGGCATTTATTTGCTTACTGTGTATGATGAGCGTATTTTCCGGCACTACCCATACTTTCTGTGTCAACTGAAGCTTACAAGTTTATTAAATGTTTTTCTTGTTCAAGTTTTGAGTAAATTTTAATCAATTTTTTATTTTGATTCAGGCTTCTAGTCCATTGCAAGTGAAGTATGCTGATGGAGAGTTGGAGAGACTTGGTGGGTTATATTCGTACTGTGGTATTATTTTAGCAATTAGTACTGTAGTCCTTTTTAGTATGATTCGTCTCCTGATTTACTTTTACTTTTCCACCCAGAACGCAAACTTTTCATTGGTATGCTTCCGAAGAATGTTACAGACGCAGAAGTTACTACTTTGTTTTCGAAGTACGGTAATATTAAGGACTTGCAGATCCTTAGAGGTTCTCCACAAACAAGCAAAGGTATGGTTTGCTCCTTGACATATTGCTTTGGAGCCAATTTAAGTTGATCTAATTTTAGTATTTTTCCTAATTTCCGCCTTCATGCAGCAAGTGTTGCTTATTTTCTTTTGTTCATTTATTTTAGCAGGCTGTGCATTTTTGAAGTATGAGACAAAAGATCAAGCCCTTGCAGCGATTGATGCTCTAAATGGGAAGCATAAGATGGAGGTCTGCATTGATGCAACTGCATGTCCTGATCATATATTTAATTATTTGGGAAATTTAGAAACATACCACACAATTCTTATGTTTTTTCATATCTAACATCCAAAGTTTGATATTTAGACGTTTAGCACCGTAGTGTCAAAAACCTATGCATGAAAAGGTGTATTTCACTTTTAAAAAGACGGTGATGGTAGTATTTTTAATTTAATGTGAAAGATTTGAGCCTTATGCATGTAAATGTAAATGTTTAGGTATTGGATATGCAAATATATAAGAATTATGTGATATGTATGCAAATGTCCCTAATTATTTTCTCCTTTCTGCATCCCAAGAATGATTTGCTTGTTACAAATTTCCCCAGGACATACTGATAGATAAAAGGCTTTCTTATCCAATCTATTTATAGGAGATGACCATTTGCTTCATTAACAAGTGATTCACTTTAGCCTCATAAACACAAAAGTTGACACATCGGAAACATTTCTGACATCCTCAATATGGTTTGTAGTGAATTAGTTGAAGTGAAAAACTAGAAGTTTCTTTTGTTGCCGATAAATGGAATTATTTGCTGAAGTTTTTATGTTATGGATTTGAAAATAAATTTAAATTGTGCTGTCCATATTCTGCATCTGGCATAGACTCTGGCAAGCAGTTTCAGCTGTCAGTATATTGTATGCTTCTATTGTCATATCATCTCAAGACTTTAGGCAACTGAAAAAGCGTTTTCTGACACATAAAAGCTCTTGCTCGATTGTATGAATGCCTCAACAAGAAAATTGCAAATTCAAAGAGAAAAATGAAGGAAAAAAAAAAGAAAAAGAAAAGAGTTATTTTTTTGGTTTAACTTGATATGTGGCCTTTTATTGTTTACACGAATACTTAGCTGGGGAAGCTGGTGCGTTCTGTTTGTTATATATGAGTGGCTTAGCAGGTCAATAGTAGTCATTGCTTTGCTCTTTCTTGTTTTCCACTTGGAAATGGTTCATTATTTGCCATACCTTACTTTCTTACCAAACTAGGATGATTTGACTTTGTTTTGCAAACTTTTCTATTATTGGCGGTCCTCAGAAAATTGTCCTAGCAATCATCTTATAGAAAATATTGATTGAGAAATTAAGGAGTATGGAAGAGAAAAATTAAGGAAATTGTTAAGTATTCTACATATATATTATATACAAAAAAGGGAACTTGAGTTAGTTTTGATGAGATTAACCATAAATTTAAAGCTTAATTTTTTGGTGTCAAGAGAGATTTTGGAATAATATGTTTTACATATCTTTAAACAAAAACTTAATGAAGATGTTAGATGATTATAGAAATATATTATTATTCTAAATATTTGAAGATTATCAGTGTTCAAAATTGTGATCTTTTATACTGAAATCAAGCTTTACATGTTATGGAACATATTATGGGATCAAATGATAACATAAACGATAAGGAAAATCAGATTGACATAAAATTATCAATTTGGGCATGTACAATGCAACTCAAAAAATGCACACGGAAGAAGTTTAAGAAGGAAAATAGCTAGATTTAAGTTAATAGGGACATAAATTATTAAAATGATTTGTGAATAATAGGTTTAGCAACAATACACAATAAAAACGAATGCAAAATAAGGATTCTTTACACCGATCTCAAATAATTAAGATAAAGTCTAATTGTCATGATAATGACTTTAGGGTAATAAGTGAAAAAAATGCGGTTAAAAAAAAAAGATATTCATACAATCTCTTGATGTAATATGACTAAGTAATTGGACGTTATCCTGCATGCACTAGAAAAATGATTGTGCTAAGAATTTGTTGAAGCTATCGTAAGTAGTTGTGATGGATCAATAGAGTTTTTTAGGTATGATTAAAAATTTTAGTCCATATGAATTGCAATTTATTGCATCTTTGTTAAAAGTGCACTTTATGAGCAAAGCAAAATGATCTGCTAGCTCTGCAAATTGCTGGCCTGTAAAGTGCAAGCTAGCAACAAATCAAATGTATTGCACTACTTTGCCACGTCGCATCATAGTGTGATGCGCTTGGCTTCTCTTCAGAGCAAAATATGGTTTAAATTTTTTGGTTCGGTTTGAATATTTGCCATTATAACCAGTTACAATCATTTGTTTCGTTTCACTGTTTCTCATTGTCATTATTCTTTTATTGTCAATTCTCTTCAACTGATTAGTCACTTGTTGTTTTTGCTCTTCATATGAACTCATATAGTTCCTATGTACTTTTAATTGGTTATTATCGTTGGCAATTGTAGCTTCTTGCTCACAAGATTTTTCTAAAGAGTGTCTTTTGATGCTAGATCTTTACATTTTCTCTGGCTTCAGAGTACCCTCATCTCTTTTCATTTGGCCAGCCATTCTATTTTATAAGTATATTTTTAATTTTCAAGTATTATTACACCATGTTATTGTTTATATTTTTTATATCTTTAATTGTTTTATGTCTTTCAAATTGTTATAGATTATTGTTAGTATTATATATTTACTGAAAATTTATTATTTTGTTTTGTTTAAGTTTGGTTAATTAAATAATTTCTGTTTGCATATAATATATATATGTGCTGCGTAGTCAGATCAGTTGGTCGGGTCCCACTTGTCAGTTGTAAGTCTTCTTTGGTATGGGGTTCGGAGGGCGTGGTACTCAAATTGTTAGGCGCATCAGGGATGACCAGGCTCGTATAATAGCCTCAGACCATTCCTTTATATATATATATAACTCATGAATGCTTTTGCTAGTAAAAGCGCTGTGTTGCTAAAAAATAATTTTCAGACTAATTTGTTGAAGCTATCACTTATAATTGTGGCTGGAGTATTAATTAGTAGGGATAGATTTTGGAGTGTTTTTAATATTATATTTATCAAAAGATTGCAATAAAGATCAACATTAGGTTCATATATTTGTAGGAGAAAAATTTAGCCTGGATATGCTTCCCTAACTTTTTTCAGCCTTTTATATAGTCTTTAGATTAACTCAGTACACACAAAATAAAATTTAATTTCATTTATTTTAACTGTTAGTAAAATCATCATTATTTTCAAAATAATTGAAATGATAAAATTCAGAAGAAAATTTTAGATGACAAGAGGTTGTTAAAAAAATTTAAAAGATAAGAGCTTAAAAATAGTAAACATTGATTAAGCAAATGGAATAAATTTTTGGATATGTTAAATTAATAATATTCAATCTAATGCGGATGGAAGATCAAATGATACTTAGAAGTGATAGATTTAACCATCTTCAGTTATTTTTTCCAAGATAGTGCTGTAGATAAGTATGTAATTTGAAACAAAAGCTAGATGACAAACAAAAAATGCTTCAAATTTTGTGTATGGGAAGGAAATATCTTGTAAATTCAAATAGAAGTTTTTTTACAAAGTACCTTTTGTTGTACGGGTATTGGCCAGTAAAAACTTTGGATTACATTATGATGTATAGTAAAAATAATAAATCAAGGCAATGTTTGAGTTGTGCTATTGAAAAAATGAATTTATATCAAGTAACCTTAGTGGCTTGCACAAATATATAGGGCCGATAGAGAGAAGAAGATACACGAATAGGGTGAAAGATTGAATAAATGTGAATGTGATAGGAAAGGGTATTAAGAAAGAAAAGGGTGGTTAGTTAAAGGGTATCAAGAAAGAAAATAGGCTGGAAGAGATAGATCAAGGGAAGTGAGTATTTTAATAGATAGAGGGATCATGGAGGTGGCTTAAAAAAATAATATAAATAATATAAATGAGCATGTGAGAGGAAGGGAGGGAGGGAGGG
>JXCR01009821.1:0-13861 GCA_002079205.1 Phalaenopsis hybrid cultivar | reverse complement strand
TTCACAAAAATGAGTCAAGAAGTGGCTTGAAGTTCTACGGGAGGTGGGCTCCATTGCTAGTCAGCTAGAATGGTCAATAAGAACTCCTAAAGCTAGATCATAGGTTCTAAGAGTAGGAGTATAAGACCTCACTAAAAACTAGGTCAACACTTTCTATATCTCTCTTCTACTCTCCCACATGCTTTCCCTCTCCCTCTTCCTCCCTTCATCTCTTTCTCTCCCTCTTTCCATCCCTCTCTCTCTTCTCTTCATTCTATTCCTTCTCTCTCCCCTTCCCTCTCACTTCCTCCCTTCATCTCTCTATATTCATCTCTCTTCTTCTCATTCTCTCTCTCAACCACCTTCCCTTTTCTATCTCACTCTCTTTCTCTCCATCTCTTTCCATTATTCTCTCTCTCACACATTCTTCTCTCACTCTCAGTGCTTTTTATCTCGCTTTATCTCTCTTTCTCCATTATCTTTCTTAGTCTCTTTTTTACCACTCTCTCTATCATTATATATCCCCTATAATCTCTCCCACTCATTTTCTCTCTATCACTCTTTTGCTCTCACTTTCTCTCTTGTGCTCTCACTCTCTCTAGCTTTCCATCTCAGTCACTCTCTCTCTCCCTCCCTCCATCTTTCCATCTCTCTCACTCTCTCTCTCTCCCTCCATCTTTCTCTCTATATCTCTCTTCTACTCTCCCACATGCTTTCCCTCTCTCCCTCTCTCTTCCTTCATCTCTTTCTCTCCCTCTTTCCATCCCTCTCTCCCTTCTGTTCATCCTATTCCTTCTCTCTCCCTTTCCCTCCTGCTTCCTCCCTTCATCTCTCTATCTTCACCTCTCATTCCATCCATCTCTCTCTTCTTCGCATCCTATCTCTCAACCCCCTTCCCTTTTTCTATCTCACTCTCTCTCTCTCTCGTTATCTCTTTCCATTATTCTCTCTCACTTCCCCTCACTCTCCCTATCTCTATCTCTCTTCCTGCACTCTCTAACTCTCTCTGTATTATTTTCTATCATCTCTCTCACTATTTCTCTTGTTGTTTCTCTCTCTCACTCCTCTCCCTCACTAACCTTTTATTTCCCTATCTCTCCCTTTCTATTTATCTTACTCTTATGTTCTCTCTTACTTCCTTCGCTCTCTCTTGCTCGATACCTGTTTCACTCTCTCACTTCATTTCTAACCCTCTCTTTCTCTCTCATACTCACTCACTCACTCTCTCTCACTCACTAACTCCTCTCACTCCATTTAAGCTCTCTTCAACCATCAACATGTCCCTTCTCACTCTTTTACCTTATCTCTCTCATCCCTCTCTCTCTCTATCAACCAAGCTTTCTCGCTTACTATCTCTTTCTCTTTGTTTAGTCTCTCACTTCTTTTCTATTTTGATCTCTTTTACTCTCTCAACTATTCTATCTTCTCTGTCTCTCTCAATTTTTTTTGTTCTATTTTTCCTTCTCTCTCTTGCGTGATCTCCCTCTCTCACACATTTATCTTTATCTCAATCTCTTATCACTTTCATCTCTTTCCCACTCATCTCTCGAACGGTCAATCATGATATCTCTCATCCCCTCATTATAAGAGGAGCAAGGTATCAAGTGTGATGGGAGAAAGGGAAAGAAAGAAAAAGAATAGAAAGATAGACTGATTGATACAGTGAGAGGAGTGAAAGAGAATAATAGACAAGAAGAAGATAAGGTAACTACAAGAAGGGACAGAAGAATGTGAGTGAGGGAGAGAGAGAGAGAGTGAAAGAGACGGGAGTGCCAGAGAGAACATATGAGAGAAAGAGAGAGAATAAAGTGTGAGAACAAGAGCAAAAAGAAGAGACTGAGAGATAGAGCGAGTGAGAGATTCTGCATCCCACTTTAGTATGAGAGAGGAGGGAGAGAATATTGAGAGCGAGATAAGGATGGTGAGTGAGACTCATGTTGATAGCTTTAGAGAGGAAGAGAAAATAATTGAGAGTGTGTGTGCGAGAGATGATATAGAAAGATAAAGAGGGAGAAAGAGGGATGGAGGAGAGTGAGTGATAGAGAGAGAGTGAGGGAGAGACTAAAGAGAAAGAGGTGTGAGAGAGCTCCATAGAGAAAGATTATAGATAGAGAGAGAATATAAGGATAAGAGCGAGGGTTAGAGAAAGGGGAGAGTAAGAAAGATGGGAGGTGAGTGAGAGAGGGTGGAAGGAGTGTGGTAGTGAAGAAAGAATGTGAGAGTGCAATGAGACAGAAAGAGTGAGTTAGTGAGATAAGTGGGAGTTCAACAAAGAATATGAAAGAGATGGGTGGATAGAGAGAGATGTGGGTTTATAGGAAGAGAAATTGAGAGAGAGAAAGAGGGAGAGAATTGGAGAGGAGAGAGAGGAGAAATTGAGAGGGAGAGTAAGGAGATAAAGTGAATGAGGGAGAGGGAGAGAGTGTGTGTGAGTGAGAGATGGGTTGCTCTCACCTTTAATTTTCCGTCTCTCACTCACTCACAATCTCCTCATCCCTCTCCCACTATTTTCTCTACCTCTATTCCTCTCACTCATTATCTTACCTCTCTCTAGCTCTCTCTCTCTCTCCTCTCACACTCCATCTTTTGTCCTTTCTCGCTCCTTCAATCTCTCTCTCCCTCTTCTATCTCTTCCTCCTTCTTCCTCCTCTCAATAACTCTCTCCATGTTTCTCTCTTTCTACTCCTCTCCCCTTCTCAATGAGAAACATAAGAGTGAGGTAGATAAAAAGATAAGGGATGGAGAGTAAGTGAGAAAGTGTGGAGGATGTAGGAAAGAAAAGGAGTGAGGGCTATAGAGAAAATGATGAAGGTAAGTGAGATGGGAGTAAGGGAGGGAGAGGGAAGTATGAAGGGAGAGAAGAGGTAGTGTGATGAGCGAGAGGGAGGGAGAAAGAGAGAAGAGTAAGGGAGAGTTGTCACTAGCTCTCTATCATTTTCTTTCTCTCTCTTTCTTTCTTTCTCCTTATCTCTCAATCTTTCACTTCTATCTCTCTCTCTCTCTCCATCTATCTCTCTTCATCTACATCAATCTGATAAAAAGAGAGAATGTGAGATGGGGTGAGAAAGCCAAATACAATGAGAATGATTACAAGAAAAGAATGAGATGTTACAAGGGAGAGAGAGCATAAGAGAGAGGTGTACAAAGATGAGAGTGTGAGAGAGAGAATAAAAGAAATAGAGGAAGGTAGGGAGGTGGGACGAAAGAAATTGAGTTAGAGAGAGAAAGTAAGAGAGAGTTAGGGGGAGGGATAAAGAGTGTGTGTGAGTGAGTGGGAGATGGAGAGAGAGAAGTTGAGATCATGAGGTGAGTAGGGAGAGAGCATGAGTGAGAGAGAAAGAGATAAAGTGAGTGAGAAAGAGATAGGGAGGGTAAGAGTGAGATAGGAGGGATAGAGAGAGGTAGAAAGTGAGAGAAGAGAATGCGCAAGAGAGAGTGTGGGTGAATGGGAGAGTTAGGGGAAGGGATAAAAAGAGTGCGCGAGTGAGTGGGAGATGGAGAGAGAGAAGTTGAGATCATGAGTGTGAGCAGGGAGAGAGCATGAGTGAGAGAGAGATAGCGAGGGAGAAGAATGAGATAAGAGGGATAGAGAGAGGTAGAAAAATAAAGAAGAGAATGTGTGAGAGAGAGTGTGTGAGTGAATGAGAGATTGAAAAGAGCGAGAAATATGTGATATAATAAGGAGAGTGTTGGCCTCACCCTCTTCAATCACTCTATCACTCTTACTTTCTTGCACTCTCACCTCTCACTCTATCACTCTCTATCACATTCTTCTCTCTCCCTCCTTTCGCTATGTTCTCTCTCTATAATTATCTCTCTAACATTATCTCTCACTCCCACTCGAGCCTTCTCTTCTCTGCCTCTCTCTCTCCCTCTCTTTGCCTTCTTCATTCCGTCTTCCACCCTTTCTCTTACTCATTCTTATATCTCTATCTTTAGATCTCTCTCTAACTTCCTCTCCTGGCCTCCCTCCCCTTTTAACTCAAAGAGATACAAAGATAATTCTCCCTTGCCACGTATCTCAAGCTCTCTTTTTTAATTTCTTATTTTCTCTTCTCTTCTCTATCTCCCCTCTCTCTCTTACTCTGTCACTCACACTCCCCTAAACCCATCTCTTCTAATAAGAGATAGAGAGGTGGAGGAGTGGGAGAAGCAAATGAGTGAGGAGAGATAGAAAGACAGGGAGAGTGAGATAAAAAGAGTGATAGAGATCAAGAGAAAGAGAGCGGGGTTGATAGCATGTGGGAGAAAGAGAAAGGTAAGAGATAAGGGAAAGAAAATTCAAGCAAGAGAAAAATGTAAGAGAGATTGATTGAGGGAGCAAGAGAGAAAAAAGTTGAGGAAGTAGCATATTGAAAGAGAAAGAGCAAATAAGGGAGTGTAAAGAGTGAGAGATAAAGAATTAAGTGGAGGGAAAGAGAGATAAAGAGATAGATAGTGAGAGAGAGAAAGAATAGATAGTGGGAGAGATAGGTTGATATTTTGAGAGAGAGTGTGTGACAAAGAGAAGGTAGCAGAGGAAAGAGAATGAATAAAATATTCTCTCTATCTCCTTCTCTCTTCCTCTCTATCTTGCACTTTCACCCTTTTTCACTCTCTTTGCCTCTGTCACACTCTCTCTTTCTCACTTTCTCTACCTCTATACCACACACACACTCTCTCTTCCTCTTTATGCCTTTAATCCTTCCTCCCTCCCTCTCTTCTTTATTTTCTCTCTCTTCATCTCACCCTATATCTCTTATTATCTTTTTTTTGTCCTCTCCTGCTCTCTCCTAATTCTCTCAATCTCTCTCTCTCGCTCCATCCATCTATCAACCTATCTCTCTCCCAATATCTCTTTATGTAGAGATGCTCTCTTCTTCCTTCTCTCCCTCCCTCTTTTTTTCCTAGAGAGAGATAGAGAGTGAGTGTGAGAGAGAGAAAGTAAGAGTAAGTGAAAAATGGGGAGGGATAGAGAGACATTAAACATAAGAGAAAGTTAGAAAGAGAGAGTGGGAGAGAAGAAACAAGACAAAGGGAGTGGGAGTAAGAGAGAGAGAGATGGTGAGAGAGAGATCGGTTAATCCCCCCATCTTAATTGCACTCTCTCTCTCTATTATCTCTCTCATATGAGAGATAGTTAGAGAGAGGAGATATAGAGAGAGTGATTGAGAGAGAGATAGGAGAGAGGAATACTTAGAGAGGGAAAGGGAGATAGAGAGAGATATAAAGCTACAGAGAGTAAGAGAAAGAGGTCGAATGAGAGATAGTGAGGTAGAGAGAGTGAAATAAGGAGAGAGTGAGAGAAAGAGGAGGGAAGATATATCAAGAATGAGAGGGGGAGAGATTGAAAAAGAAAATGATAATAGAGAGATATAGTGAAAGAGTAAAGGATAGATGGAGGGAAAGAAAGATATGCAGGGATGGAGGGTCTCTTTCTTTCTCTGAGTAGGAGAGAGTGAGAGAGAGGTGAGAGGGAGAGAGTGGTGGGGAGAAAGAGGGAGAAGGAGAGGGAGAGAGAGGAAAGATAAGGAGAAAGTAGGAGAGAGAGAGATATCAAGTGTGAGATAGAACAAGAGAGAGAGAGAGAAAGGAGGAGTGAATGAAAGAGAAATAGAGTGGGAGAGCGATTGTGAGGGAGAAAGAGAAAGAAAGGGGGAGAGATTGAGAAAAGAAAGAGGGAGGTAGAGTGAAGTAGAATCTAAGTGAGAGGTAGGGATACAAAAAGAGTGAGAGAGTGGGAGAAGAGGGATAACGATAGAGAATGAGAGAGAGACATAAATAAAGATAGAGATAAAGCAGTTAAGAGGAGAGAAAAAGAGGGAGAAGTGCAAGAGATAGAGAGAAAAAAGTGATATGGGGAGCATGAGAAAGGAAGAGAGTGTGTTTGAAAGAAAGAACAAATAGAGCAAGATATTAAGAGAATACACCTTTTTCTCCCTCTCTCTCACCTTTTCTCTTACACACACTCTCTCTATCGGCCCATCTCTCTTACTTCTCCCTTTATCATGCATTCTTTTTTTAAAATCTTTTTCTCTCACCCCCACAGATTCTCTCTCTCATCTCTCTCTTGTAATTTTAAGGAAGAGTAGGAATAGATGGAGAGGGAGAAGGAGAGTAAAAGAGTGTGTGAGAGGGAAAAAGGTAGAGAGATAAAGTGAGTGATAAAGAAGCAAGAGAAAGGGAGGGGTTGAAATAAAGGGAGTGTGTGAGAGGGAAAAGGGAGGGTTTGAGGTGGAACGAGGGAGGGAGAGGGATAGGAGAAGAGTGAGAGAATGAGCTGAAGTGAGAGATTGGGAGAGGGAGAGGGAGAGGGAGAGGAAAGATAAAGATATATGGGAGAAAGAATAATGAAAGACATGGAGGGATTATGAGAGAGAATAATTGTGAGATAATGAGAGATGGAGAGGGAGAGATAGAGAGGGAGGTGATGCTAGAGAGAGAGTGAAAGAGAGTGAGAGAATGAAAATAGGGCGATAGAGAAGAGAGTCGGTAAGAGAGCAATGTAGAGAGAGATATAATGTGACCAAGAGAGACAAGAGAGATAAATAGAGTGAGAGAGTGCTGAGCGAGCGAGAGAGATTGAAAGTGTGGGAGAGAGAATGAAAGAAAGAGAGTGAGATAGACAAAAAAGTGAGATGGAGAAGAAGGAGAGTAATATTAGAGAGCCTAAGAGACGTGGAGTGTTAGATAAGAGGAAGAATGTGACATATAGAGAGAGAGAGAGAAGGGAAAGGAGAGAAAGATGGAGTGAGCAAAGTGAGAGAGAGAGATAGTGAAAGAGAAAGAGAGAGCAAAATGAGTGATAGAGAGGTAGGGAGAGAGATATGTCATATCCCTTCTAATGAGATTGAGAGAGAGAGATAGAGGGTGAGAGAGAGATGGAGTGAGGGAAGAGCAGAATGAGAGAGAGAGATAGAGGGTGAGAGAGAGATGGAGTGAGGACATATCTCTCCCTCATTAAATAAGATGGGTGAGAGAGAGATGGAGTGAAAAGTAAGAGTGTTAGGGGGACAGTAGATGGAGAGAGGAAGGGAGAAAGAAAAAAAATGAGAGAGAACATGAGGGGGAGAGAGTGAGTTAGAGAGGTAGTGAGAGATAAAAAGAGCAAAAGAGAGAGTGATTGTGAAGGAGAAAGATCGGGTAGGGGAGGGAGAAGTGGGTAAGAGAGAGATAAAAAAGAAAAATAATGAGAAATAAGACAGGGAGTGGGGTGAGAGAAGTAAGGAGAGGGATAGTGAGAGAGAAAAAGAGTTAGTGGTAGAAGGAAGAAGAGAAATGAAAAAGAGAGAGGGGAGAGAGGGATGGAGAGTGAGTGAAAGTAAGAGAAGAAAGAACTAAGGAGAGAGATGGGGAAGGACCGTGAGAGATGTGAGAGAGTGTGAGAGAGCATGATTAAGAGATAGAGAAGAGAGAGGGAGGGCAGGAGCATGATTGAGAATGAGAGAGAGACAGATTATGTGCAAAGATGTTCTTAAAGGGAAGGAAGAGAGAGAGAGAAGAAAGAAAGAAAGAAAAATCTCTCCCGCCTTCTCTACTGCTCTTTCTCATTTTCACTCATGCTCTATCTCCTCTCCCTCCCTCACTTCTCTCTATCTCACTCTCATTCTCTCTTTCTCTCTTTCACAATTCTCTCTCACCTCTCTCTATCTCTCATTCTCATTCTCTCTCATTCTCCCTTTTTCTATCTACCTTCCTCATTTCTCTCTATTTCTTATTCTCTCTGTATCTCTCTCACTCTCATTATGTGTCATTTATCTTCTTTTCTCACTCACTTACTCTTGCTCCTTCTCTCCATTTTACATTTTATCTAGAGACATCCCTTTTTCCTTCTCTATCTCTTTCTATCCCTCACTTAAACTCTCCCTCCCTCTTTTGCTCACCTTTTCTCTCTTTCCCTCACTTGATCTATCTCTCTCTCACTCTTGATATCATTCTCTCCTTTTATCTTCTATCTCTTTTATCTCTCCCTCTATGTCTCCATCACCATATCTCTATCTCACCTCTTTCCCGCTCTTTCTATCTGAGAGTGAGAGACCCTTCAACCCTCCCAATATTTTGTCCTGCTATATCATAATATCATTTTTTTTCTCTCTCACCCTCTTCCTCTCTCTCACCCTCTTCCTCTCTCTCACTTTTGAGACCTCTCCTTCCCCCATGTTCTCCCTCTCTCCTTCTTTGACTCTCTCTACCTTGTTATCTCTCATTCTCTCTAATTATCTTACCTCTCTCTAGCTCTACATCTCTCTCATGCTCTCATTATATCTTCCTCTCTCTATCTTTCAAACACTACATCACTACTATCTGTCTTTCTTACTCACTCTCTTAATTTCTCTTCTCTCTAACTTTCTCGCATGACAGAGGTAAACTAATATAGAGAGTGAGTGAGAGAGTGATGGTGGATCAACCTGTATCACTTCCCATCTCTCCCTCTCTTATTCCAACTCCCTCCCTCTCATTCGCTCATTCAAACCATCTCTCATTCTAGATCTCTCTTTCACTCTCCATATGTTTCTCACTCTTCTATCTTTTTTCCATTTCTCTCTTGCTCTCTATCCTTCTTCTCCCTTTTTTTCTTTTTCTAGAGAAAAGAAAAAAAGTGAGAAAAATAGAGGGAGAGAAAGAAGAATGGAGCATCTAAAAAGAGTGAGATAGGGAGAGGAGTCAGGTTCATAAATTAATGGAAAGAGAAATCTGAGGAAGAGAGTTAGGGAGAGTGTGGGAGAGAATAAAATGAGAGATAAAAAGATTAAGGGGGTGCGAAAGAGATAGAGAAAGTCATAAAAGAGATGGAGGATGGAGGGAGGAGGGAGAGAGGGAGGGAGGGAGGAGAAAGAAGGAGAAAGCTATCGTGGGATAAAGATAGAGAGTATGTGAAAGAGAGAGAGAGAGATAGAGTTCAAGGCAGAGAGAGAGTGGGGGAGGTAGAGAAGGAGAGAAAATTGAGATGTCACTCTCTATCTTGATTCTCTCTTTTTTTTATTTTTCAAGAGATCAACATATCTTTCTGTTCCGATCTCTCACTCGCCCTCTCTCTATCCATTATATCTCTCACTATCACTCTCTCTCCCAATCTCTTGCTTTACCTCTCTATCTATCTTTCTGTCTCTTCACTCTACCTCTCAGTTTCTCTCTCCCTCACTCTCTCTTTCTCTCCATATCTTATTCTCTTTCTCTATCACTCTCTCTTTTAATATTCTCTCTCTCCATCATTTTTTATCTTATCTCTTATCTTTATCTCTCTCTTCCTAAACATTAACCTTTTTCTCTCTCCTAATCCTCATCATTCTCTCCCTCCCAATCTCTCACACTCCCTTGCTTCCCTCACACTTGATATCCTATTTCTCTTTATCTCTTAATAGAAGAGTGGAGAGATCTCTCCCATTCCCTCTTTTTGAAGGGTAAGAGGGAGGGATCTAGAGGGAGAAAGTGAGAGAAAAAAGTGTTGGAGAGGTAGAGAAGGCAGAGTAAGAGATTGGAAGAGAGAGATTAAATAAGAAATTTGGAGTTGGAGAGTTTTAAAAAGGACGGCGGCTAAGAGAGAGATAGAGCTGGAGATAGAGAGATAAGGTGATAAAGAAAAGAGTTCACTCTCGATCTATCTCTCCCTCATTTCTTCTCTTTTTATGATATGAAAAGAGGATAGAATAAAAAATAAAGAGAAAGAGAAATTGAAAGACAAACCATGAGAAGTAGAGAAAGAGAGCGGGAAGATGGGGAGAGAGAATTTGAGAGAGAAGGGCAAGCAATTGGGAGGGTGTTAGAGAGAGAAAGAAAGATAGAGATTGAGAGAATGAAGATAGGGAGAGGACATGGGAGGGATAGAGAAAAGAGTCAATAAGGGAGGCATGCAGAGAGAGGTATAATTTGACCAAGTAAAAGATGTATTGTGATAAAGAGATTGAAGTGAGGCAAGCAAGCAAGAACAATAGAGATAGAGTGGAAGAGAGAGAGAGAGAAGAGTGCTAGAAAAAGAAAAGAAATTAAGAATGAAGAGTAGGAGAGAGATGGAGATCGAGGTAAGAGAGAGAAAGTGAGCAAGCAAGGGATGGAGAGATGTAGGCCCTGTCACTTCCTTGTGTGAGTGATATAGAGAATGAACTAAGATGCTCTTTAAAGAAATGAAAGAGTTTGAAGGGGAGAGAGAAGATAGAAAGAAAGTAGAGGAAACAAGATAGAGATGGAGAGTGAGGGGAGAGAGAGAGAGATAGTGAATATTGGGAAAGAGAGAGAGATAGTGAGATAGAGGGAAAGAGAGAGAGAGAGAGAGAGAGCAAAAGTGAGAGAAGATAGATAAAAAGTGAGTGGGGCTGAGAGAGAGAGAGTGAGGGGGTAGCATGAGGGAAGACAATGGAGAGAGCGGTGAGAGATGGGGCATCACACTTTATCACTCTCTCTTTTTACCTTGGTCTTTCCCACCTCTCTCTCCCCCCTCTTGATATATTTCTCATTTTCTGACTCTCCCTTTCATCACCCTTTGCCTCTCTCATGCCCTCTCTATTCTCTGTCTCTTCTCTCTCTATCTTATTCTTCTATCTCCCTCCCTCTCCCCCACTCTCTAATCTATCCCACTATTTATCTCCCTCCCTTAATCGCTCTTCCTCTCATATCATCAACCTCTCTCTCACTCTCTATCTTCCACCACTCTCTACTTCCCCCTCTCTTTCTCTCTCTTCTCTATTATTCTCTGTTCTAATCTCACTCCATCTCAGTAACAAGAAGATGGAGGTAGAGAAGATAGGATATGAGAGACGTGGGAGGGACATAGAGTTTTAGAGTGAGAGAAGAGGGAGAGTTACAAAGAATGAGAGTAAGAGAATGAGATATAGATAGAGAGCTAGTGATGTTCTCTCTCACACACACTACCCTCCATCTCCCATCACTCACACACAGTCTCTCTCACTCACTCTTTTTAGCTTCATTTCTAGCTCTCTCTCTCTCTCTCTCTTCCATCTATTATCTACTCTCCTTCTTTTGCTCACTCTCTCTCTCCCTCCTATCATACTTTCAATCTCTCTCCCTTTTTCAAGCTCCCCTTCTTACTCTTATCTCGCTCACTCTCTTCCCTCCCTCTCTCCTCCATAACCTCTCTATCTTTATCCTTATCAATCACTCTCTCTCTCTCATTCGCTATCTTTATCCCTCTTCTCTCACTGTCTCACTCTTATTGTATCCCTTCCTTGCACTTTCATTCTACCACTCTCTACCTCCCTTTATATCTTTTGTTATCTTAACCTCCCTTTTTCTTTTCTTTCTCTTGCACTCTCTCACTCTCTCTCTCTCTCTCTTGCTTTCTCCTTATTTTTCTTCTCTCTCCCTCTGCGTCTCGCTCTCCATCTCTCTTCCTCTCAACTCTCTCTTGCTCTGTCCACCTTAGAGAGATAGAGACCCTTCATTTATGCCTATCTTTTTATCCCTCCATCTCTTCCTCTCTATATCACTACATCTCTCTATTCTTATTCCCTCTTTCACGCTCTTCTCCTCTTATTCTTGATATAACTTTACCTCCCTCTCTTTCTCTCACTCTCTCCTTTCACTCTCTCTTCCTCGTTATCTCTCATTCTTTATCTTTCTTTCACCTCCCCGTAGCTCTATATCTCTCTCTATTTTCCTTTCTCTCTAAGTCCCCTTCCCTCCTTTCTCTCTCACTTACTCTCTCTATTATCCTCCCTCTCTATCTCTCTCACATGAGAGAGATAGACAGAGAGAGAGAGTGAGTGAGAGAGATGGCAGGATCAATAGATCTCTCATTCTCACTCTCTCTTAATCTTGATATCCCTCTCTCCCTATCTATCTCTTACTCTGTCTACCTTTCTCTCTCTCTCTCCATTCTCGCGCTCTCTATCTCTTGGTAGTGCTCTTCATTTCTCGTCTCTCCCATTTTTCTTGCTCTCTAGTAAGAACAGGACCCACCAAGCAAAAAAGCTGGATTGAAGAAATAAGAAGGGATGATCTCTACATTGAAAAGTATTGGAAGAGACGGGTTGATAGATGGATGGAGAGATGGAGAGATGGAGAGCAATTGAGAGAATTAGAGAGAGGGTGAAAAAGACAAAAAAAAAGAACAAGAGGGAATAGATGTGAGAGAGAGAAAGATAGAGAAGAGAAAGAGGGGGGGAATGGAGGGGAAAAGGGATAGAGGTAGAGAGTGTGAGAAAGAAAGAGTGCAACAGAGGTAGAAAGAGTTAAAAAGAGAGAAAGAGAAAGATAGAGGAAGAGAGAGTGGAAGCTAGAGGGAATATTGTTATCACTTTCTTTCCCTTTCTATCTTGCTTCTCTTTCTATCACACAATCTCTCTCAAACTATTAACCTCTCTCTCCTTCACTTTCTATCTCTCCATCTCTCTTTCTCTCTCACTTAACTCTTTATTTTTCGCTCTCTCTAACTATTCTCTCTCCCTAACTCGCTCTTTCTCTCTCAATATCTTTCTCCTTAGTGATTTCTTTCTCTTTCTCCCTCAATAATCTCTTTCTCATTATTCTTAGCTTGATCTTTCTTTCTCTTATCTCTTTTCTTTTACTCTCTTCCTCGAGCTATCAACACATCTGTCTAACTATTCTCTCTCCCTAACACTTTCTCTCTCTCTCTCTCTCTCACTCTCTCTATCTCTTCACTCTGTTGCTTCTCCCACTCTTGATAACTTATTTGCTTTAACTCTTATTAGCAAAGATGGGAGGAGAGATATAGGTTAATAGTTTGGGAGAGAGTGTGTGTGACAAAAAAGGGAGAGAGGAGAGATAGTGAACAGAACAGAAAGTAAGAGATTACAAGAGAGAGAGAGAGGGAGATAAGTAGCAAGGGAGAGTTCTTTCTATATCTCTCTCTTATTATCCTCACACACACTCTCTCACTCAATAGAAGAGAGTTAACAGGGGAGGGAGGCCAATAAGGGAACTAAAAGATATAGCAAGAGATAAAGAGATCGCGTGAGTGGAAGAGAGAGGGTGGGAGAGGGAATGAAAGAGTTAAACATAGGCTGAAGAGAGATAATGTAGAGAGCATTAGAGTGAGAGAGAGTTAAAGTTAGAATAAAATAATTATAGAGAGAGAACAAAGCAAATGAAGGGAGACAGAAGATGTAATAGAGAGTGAGAATGTAAGAAGTGAGAGAGGAGAGTGAGTGAAGATGGTGAGTGATACAGGATGAGAAAGTAATGTGGGAGAGAGAGAATGAGTGTTTGAGAGAGAAGGGATAGAGCAAGAGAGAATAGAGTGAGATTTTCAAAAGAGAGAGGCGTGAGTGTTACGGTGGGAGAAAGTTAAAGTTAAAGAGAGGAATTAGAGGTATAGAGAGATAGAGACAAATAGATAGAGAGATAGAGATTAAGAGAAAATAATGAGAAAAAAAGAGGAGATAAGAAAAAAAAAATAAGAGACGAGAAAAAGAAAGATTAAGAGAGAGAATAGTGACATCAAGAAAGAGTGAGTGAAGCTATAAAAGAGAGAAGGTCAAGAGGGAGAGAGATAGAGGGAGAGAGATAGAGGAATGAAGGGAGTCAGGGCGAGAGAGTGTAAGGGAGAGAGAGATGGGGGGAGAAGAAGTATAACTAGAGAGAGATAGATCAAGCGAAAGAGATGATGGAAATATAAGGAAGAATGAGTGAGAGATAAAGAGAAAGCTAGAGAATGATGAGGTTGGAGAGGGAAAAAGATAGATAAAGAGGAAGGAAGGGAGCAAAAAGATGGAGAAGAGAATGTGAGGGTTGAGAGAGAGAGAACAAATGGAGATATAAAGATAAAAGTGAGAGAAGAGAGAGAAGTGAACAAAAAGAGCGAGTGAGAGACAGAGAAGGTGAGAAAGGACAAAGAGATGTATGTGAAAGAGAGAGAGAAGTGAGATATAGGGAGAGAGCAATAAAGAGCTCTTCCTCTTCTTTGATCCTCCTCTCACTCTCTCTCATT
>JXCR01009804.1:0-12029 GCA_002079205.1 Phalaenopsis hybrid cultivar | reverse complement strand
TTGTTGGTTAATTGTTTCTCGAAGCTATAGTCAACATCATTATGCTTCGTTAATTATCGGCATTCATGCTATTTTCCTCTACTGTTTTCTTTTTCTAATTTGCTGTTAACTATCTTTTTTTGGTTAGGTCTTGGAAAAATAGGGAGTCAAACTCCTACTCATTCACCAAGAATGCAGAATAGGTTCTTTTTTTCACTATCATACTCTTTCTATGGCTGAAGTAATTGCGCTATTATTTGTTGAAAACTACGTTAATAAGCAACTTGGTTAATTTGGCTCGATCAATAGAGTACTGCAAGGGTGCATGTATGATCAATACAATCTTGCATGTGGGATCTATTTATAATTAAGTATTGTCCATAAATGTTCCCGCACATATATACCTTCTTGTGTTTGTAGATGGTACTGTTATAATGGGTACATAGTCAACTAATAATGTCGGAAGCCTAGATAATGTCTATTTTATAGGTTTACTTACCTAGTTACGTATTATGCAAATGTATTCTGGTCTGCTATTATTGACGGAAACCATGCACAAAAAGATAAGTGCTTGCAAAACTACATGAACGAACACATTTCTCATCTCCCTTACCAGCCATAGAACATATGAAAGAAACGGGAATGATTAAATGGAAGACAGAATCCCCTTTAAAAACCTAATTTTACCTATGGATTTCATCGGTCAAATCCAACAAATACACTCTAGATATCATCAACTGCCCATTTATTTAATTCAAATATGTTTGAAATTTTCTATGAATTAAAATCATAGTTATATTGCTATGCATTCCAAGGCATCCTTTTGGAAAAAAATTGAAGCAATCTTTTGATGATTAAACTCTTAAAAGCTCTAGAAATCATAAATGTCATTAGTAGATTCTAAAAAAATAGTCTATTTTTTCTTACATTTGAAATTCAAAAAGTCTACATATGATTTTTGTTGATTTAGAAAAAGCCTATGATAAGGTTCTAAGAGAAGTACTTCAGAGAGTTCTAGAAAAGAAAGGTGTTGATATTGCTTATATTTTAGTCATTAAAGATAGGAATACTAGAACTGTTACTTGTGTTTGAAAACGAAGAGGATTGACAAAGTATTCTTCTACTTCTGTTGGATTACATTAGGGATTGACTTTAAGCTTGTATCCTTTTGCTTTAATTATGGATGTTCTTACCGAACAACAAAAATTATCTCACCCTCAATCACCTCTACACACCTTCCACCTACCCATCCTAAAACCTAATATTCCGCAGTGACAATTGCCACCTTGGAAGAACTACAATGATGGCTCCATCGAGTGCTACGACTCGATGACATTCAGGAAATGACCCATGGAGAGGTCACCGACGAGTGTGGTGGTGAGATCCAAAGAGGAGAGATGGAGGAATACCTGAATCCCTTATGTAGGGATGATTCTAGTAAAGATGAATACATGCCACGATGCTTTGAGATACAATATCAGAGGAGGGTGAGAGAGTACCTTTTAGAAGATTCAAAAATAAAGTACTTGTTAGAGGATGCATAAATGAAGTGCTTGTTGAAGTATATAAAGATGAAATGCTTGTTGGAGGATATATAGACCTAGTAGTGAAAGTGGACATACCAGATTTTGAGAGGAGAATGAATTCAAATTATTTCAAAGAATGGTTGCAGATCGTAGGGAGGATCTTTGAATTCAAGGAGGTACTAGATGACCAAAAAGTGAAACTGGCTACTATAAAGTTGAAGAAGAGTGCCTCGTTGTGGTGGGAAAACCTGAAAAGGGAGAGAAATAAAGAAGGACGTTGCAAGATTGCTACTTGAGAGATGATAAAGAGAGAGTTGTCGTGACAACATCTATCCCCACCCTACCATTAGACTTTTATTGAAGTTTCACCATCTGCAGCAAAGGGAGTTATCAGTCTAGTGCATCGCAGAATTCATGCAGTTTAAGTTGAAATGTGATCTGATGGAACCGGAGGATCATACGATAGCCAAGTACATGGGAGGTCTGAAGTCTGCCATCATCTACGTGGTTCAGCTACAACCTTACTGGTCTTTGGGCAACGTTCAAACTTTAACACTGAAGTTGGAAAGACAACATAAGTAGGGTAGACACCCACTGCCATTCAAATAGCCACTCACAGCTGGAGATATCGGTAGCATACCTATAGGAGATGAGAAAACCGGTTAGGAGAATGATAGAGCTGCCCAGAGTGAGATGAAGCCCAGGAAGAGCAACACCTTCAATACAGTACTAATTAATAAATACTTTATATGCCATGATTTTGGACACATCGCTTTCAGTTGCTCGATGTGCTGAATTGTGTCCTTCACCGAATATAGTGTAGTAGAGGAAGTTAGTGATGAAGATGCAATTGAAGAACAAAACAAGAAGTTCTAACTTCCACCGGATGAGGCCGAGATACTTGTGGTTCGACGGATTCTACAAGCTGAGATTACGAGGGATCAACAATAGCTTCACAACATATTCTACACTTGTTGCACTATGAAGGAAAATATATGCAGTCTCATCATCGATATAGGGAGCAACAAGAATGTGACATCTACATAGATGGTGGACCAGTTGAGCCTCACGACTCAACGAAATTGCCAACCATACTCCTTGACATGGTTGAGGAAGAAAAACATAGTCAACATTGATAGGAGGTGTCTTGTGGATTTTTTGATTTGGAACTAGTTGCAAAATCATGTTTGCTGCGACAAGGTGCCCATCAATGCCTTTCAAATTTTGTTGGTGAGACCGTGGTAGTTTGGTCGTCATATTCTACATTGACAGGTTCAAGAATACCTACTCTTTTACTAAGGATGGCAAGTGCATATTTTTTTTTACCTTTTATGGAGTCTGATATTTTAGGTGCCCTTGCCAACAAAGATTTTCCAGTAGAATCTTCTTTAGCGATGATAAAGGAAAACGGGACAGAGGCGCAAATTCTAAATATAGGCCAATCACTACAACCATGTCCGCCACCATTAGAGGGAGTTTAGTTTGTTCTCACGTCATCTAGGATGGAGCCAACCCAAGACAACCTTTGGAAGACTCTTCAAGTTATACTTGACACAAAATCACAGTCCAATTTAGTAGTACACCCTCATATGGTTGGTGGTCGTAAGTAGGGAAAACTCCTCAGATGTTCTGAGAGAATATGCAGTGATACCGGAGGAAACCCAAACCACAATGAAAAACAAATAATATTGCTGAAATTGAAATGATTACACAGACATGACGCTTGAGAAAATGAAATAACAAAAACAAAATAACAACACAAACATAAATACATGACTCAAAATCCAATAAGGGTTAAGGTAGCATGTAAATCTGATTAAGGGGCTATGACAACTGTTGGGTTGCTTGGGACGTGTTGTTGCAGCCTTGGGAAGAGCGGGAGACAATTATAGCGGGATGGGGGAGGCCTGAAAGGGTTGCGGTCAGGTTTGGATGGGTTGGCGGGCTTAATCCAAGTTTTGGATGGGAGTTCAATAGTGAGGGTAGCAAGCTGATAGGTGGTAGGATGGGATGACCAACTGCAGGAAGAGGGCTGGAGGGTTGCGGAAAGATAAAATGTCTCGTTAGGGTTGAGCTACAACCGGAGAACCACCAGAACCCTTAGAGATGGTCACCACCTCAGACGAGCTACAACCAGAGCACCTTCTCGTCGTCGGGTACAACCCTCATAGGAGAAGAATGCCTCAAGTGCAACAATCATTAAAATCTCCTTTTCTAAGCAAAAATAACCCTTATATATAAGAGCGATTATGAATTATATTAGGCAATGCTTTTTATTAGAAAATAGAATAAAAACGAAGTAATATAATAGACAGATTTATAATAGGGGATTTCATGGAAAAGGAAAGAAATATTAGGAGGGAAAAGGAAGAAAAAGGGGGGAGAATGGGTGGACCGAGATTACTGTAGCTGCTACTGTAACACGCTCACTGCATTGTAGCAGCTATAGTGCTGTGATCCGGGGAAGCTTTTGTGTCAATCTATCAGGTTTAATGGAGCTTCGACTTCCTTTGTCGAAGCTTTTAGGGCAGAAAAATTTTGGTGGGGTGGCTTGATAGGGGCAAATGCTAGAGGCCCTATAGGACTAGGTTAGGCTTGCTCTGATATTAAATGATGCCAGAGGAAACCTAAATCACAACAAAAAACAATTATTACTGAAATTGAAATAATTACATACACGACGCTTGAAAACATGAAATGACGACAATAAAACAACAATACAAACATAAAGACACAACACAAACTCCAATAGAGGTTACGTAGTAGGTAGATTTGTTGGAGGGGTTGCAACAACTGCTGGGTTGCTTGGGAAGAGTTGGAGACGCTTACATCAGTATGGGGGAAGGTCTGGGAGGGTTGCGTTCTTGTTTGGATGGGTTGGGAGAGCTTATGACAAGTTCTAGAAGGCCTGGAGGGAGTTCAACGAGCAGCAAGCTCGCGGGTGGTAGGACGCGGCGGCCAGCAACAAGAAGAGGGCCGAAGGGTTGCAGAAAGATAAAATGCAACCCTTGGAGACGGTCACCACTTCAGACGAGTTACAACTAGAGCACCTTCTCACCGTCGAGGACAACCCCTGGAGGGGAAGAACGCCTCAAGGGCAGTAACTGAAATCAACAATCATCGAAACCCCCTTTCCTAAGCAAAAACAACCCCCATATATAAGAGGGATTATGACATATATAAGGCAATGCTTTATATTAGGAAATAGAATAAAAATGAAGTAATATAATAGGCAAGGATTCATAATTAAGGATTTCATGGAAAATGAAAGAAATAATAGGAGGGAAAAAAAAAGAAAAGGGGGAGAAGGGTTGGATTACAGTTACTGTAGCTGCTACAGCAATGCGTCCGCAACACTGTAGCAGCTACAGTGCCGCGATCTGGGAAAACTCCCGCGTCATGCAGTTGACAGTGCGATCAAGGTGCTTTTTAGGCCGCAGTCAGAGGTTTTCAACCTCGGGAAGTTACAATAGCTCCGCTACTTTTAATGTGCAGACATAAGCTTCGGTTTATGATGTCGAACTCCCCAAATCCTGGGAGACTGATGCTTGCTTAAATAAGCTCCGAGAGAGGCTTCTGCAATTCATGCGTCTGGACTGAACCGGTTCAGGTCTGGGAGAGCCGATCGACTCTTCCACGAGGGATTGACGCTTGCTTTTCACAGAGGGATCCAATCCTAATTATATAGGATTTTTATGTGATTTTTGTGTTTTATGTTTTCAGTTTTTGAACTGCGTTTTGCCATAGCAGCTGTCGACGTCCATGTTTTCTCCTTCTAGGGTTATATCCAAAGGCGGATGGTGCTCTGACTGTAGCTTATCCAAGGTGGTGATATCTTTCTAAGGGATCTAATTGTGCTCGATTGTAGCTAGTTCTCACGAGGGTATTTAACTTCGCCTTTTCTATCTTCGACATTCCTCGCCTCGCTGCCCTCAGTCATCTGGCAACTCCTATCGTCGGGCCACGACCTCTTCTAACTTTTGCCATCCCTTCCAGCTGCGTCCCACCTTGTTGCCATTCATTCCAATTTCATATCTTCACTGTCCACCCATCTCCCTCGTTGTCGTAGCCCCAAGATAGCTCTTCTTTTGTTATTCTGCAGTCCCACACATTCCACATTGCTGGTTGTTTGCTGCTAATCTAGCTCTCCAACCAGCCCCTGTTAGTTCTCTCTCAGCCAACCATTGCCTCATCACCTTCCTCCTATAGCCATTCACCTCGTCGTCAACTTGCTTCTGCCATCCACTCACCAAATCGACCACCCCCTTGAATACATTTAGATGTGTTTGTTTTGTTGTTGTTGCATTACCTTGTCAAGTGTGTGTGATTGTAAACGCCTGTTGCCATTTTCAGTAATATTATGTGTTTCTATTTTTGTTTGCATTAACTTCGATATCATTTGGTATCTGAGCTAGTCTGACCCTAGTCCTAACTTAAGGTTCCTAGCATGCAACACTATCTAACTCTACCATCACCCAAAAATTTTATTTCCCACTCTCGATCACCCTTCCACACTCATTCCACCTACCCAAGCCAAACCTTAATCATGCCGCCGCGGTGGTAATTGCCAGAACATGATCAGGGGTACGTGTTTGGGTAAAATTTTTGTGGCGATAATTGTTGGGGTGTATGTAAAAATTGAAGTTTAAGTGTGAGATGCGTAAATACATAGGAATTGAGTGGTATGCATGGTTAAATGTTACCTAGAGTTCTGTTGGCCTTTATCTGCTGTAAAATGTTCTGCATCATACATTGTTTTTGCACGTGCTTACTGATTTATTTGCAATTTTTCCCTTTAAAATAAATTTGCTTGATGTATCTATTTTCTTGTGGATACATATCTTATGTGCTCTTATGAATCTTTGACTTTACAGTAGATTCGTCAAACTTTTCTATTGGTCAAGCTAAATTAGGCTCGTTTTATCTTTATTAAGTTGATTTGTGCATCAGAGACTGCTCTTTGGAGCTAAACCTGAGCGAGCTTTGATATTTCTTGGCTGAGTGTGTGCATGGACCAGCTCAAATAATGAATTTCAGACCATCTACTTGACTGAACGTGGAGTGTTTCTATTACGCCCTTAAAAGGAGGACTGGTCCAGCAGGGACTGGTAAAAGGGTATTCCACCAGCCTGCCAAACCAACAGGCAGGCCGTTCCTGTACGAACAAAAAGGCAGGGTGGCACTTTGCCCAGGGAGAAGAAAGCAGGGATAGGGTGGCGTCCGCGAGAGGCTTAATTACTTACTCAAGGAGGAGAAATTTGGAGGGAAAGTTAAAAAAGGAAAATTTGCAAAGACTGTGGGAGGATTCTTTAAGGGGTGGAAACCTAGGGTTTGTGTTCTTTATGCATGTTTTTGTTGACTGCTGTTTTTTCTTTTTTTGGTGGTGTTTGTAGCGACGCTAGGGTTATGGAAGAACTAATTTACCTCTTGAAAGTAGATCACAATTGTACCTTGATTTTTTGCATTTGTTTTTGATAATAACAGCTCTCATGTGAGTTTTTCCATCTCTCTCTTGCTATTTCATTGTGGTTTGCTCACCCAATATCAGTTTCAGGCATACAACACTAGTGAATTATCTTCTAGTATTTTTATCACCAAAGTAAATGTTTGAATGTTGCCTATAACAAATTTGGCCTTGTCCGATATATTTTTCTACATCTTATAGTTTATTTTGATAACAAACTATTGGGAACTGAGTAACCCATTGCCAGCCTTCTTATAAAAAAGCATGCTTGAAAACTAATTTGCAATATATTATGTGCATGTATTTACCGGTGGAGGCACAATTCTTTGTGCTATTTTGGTTCCTTGACCATAAATGATGTTCACCAAACGTTTTATAATTTATGTTAATTGCATGAGTATAGAATAAGATCAACACATAGCTCAGAACTAATACAGGAATTATGCATGGGGTTTGAAGCAAGTTGCTTTCGTTTTTGTGTGGAGCTTTCCTTTTGCGTTTCATCCTTACATTCTTAAATGCATCTTTGATTTAGGATCATCCTATTGTAAAAGTTCACCTGATATCATCTGTAAACATGTATCGCGACAGACAAAAATAGAACTTTGCAGTGTTTTGCATTGTTATCATTATTATGAAAAGTACATATTTTTGTGGAGATCTCCGAGATTTTAACTGTTTGATGCCATTCATTGGATAGATTCTCCTGCAAGGGCTTTTATATGGCTTCAAAAGCCCCAAGGAAAGTTCGCTCAACATCACCGCAAGTGTCCGCTGATAATGACTGTAATGAGGAACTGGTGAGAGTAATGCGGATATCCTACCTTTTTCCTTAATCTTTTCCATATACCTGTTCACTATTGAAATTTCGACCTTCAAAATATTTCTAATTAATCAAATAGCTACTTTTAATCCATTATAGTGATCATAGCAAAATATTTTTTATTTCCTTGCTGATGTGCACAATGTTGCTCTGGCCGTTCATCTTTTCATGATTGAACCGTTACATCCAAAATGCATCTGTAACCAGAATAGGAGCTAGCTTTCATTTTAGGTTTTAATTTGTTATCCACTTTATGAGGAAGAGCTGGCGCCAAAATATTTACGGAGTCTTAGACCAACATATAATCTAAAACATTTTTGTTCAACATCCGATAATCTCATAATTGAGGCGCCACTTATTCTCACACAACTATTTTTTTCAATTTGAAAATATTGCAAACAATTAATCTTTTTATGCTGTACTTTTATGATTTTTGTCTACTAATGAAGTTTTTTCTCAAATAGTTTCATGTCATACATATTTTTTTCTAACTTGAGGCTTTTGGGGTTGAACTCACGTGCTTAAGCTTTTGTTGTTGAAAACAGCATATTGCTTCATGAATAACCAGTCATACTCCTTAAACGAGAATGATGGCTAACTCCTAGAAAGAATGATCTGTCCAGTCCAAATTGAAACAACAAATTCAAATACTTCTTTCAATAGAAAACAACATGAGTCTTTTTTTGTCAGCATTATTTGTCACGATCCGACCTGAGAGCTTGGAATACTAAGACAGATGGAGGAAACTAGCTG
This sequence comes from Phalaenopsis hybrid cultivar, assembly GCA_002079205.1. Classification (NCBI taxonomy): domain Eukaryota; kingdom Viridiplantae; phylum Streptophyta; class Magnoliopsida; order Asparagales; family Orchidaceae; genus Phalaenopsis; species Phalaenopsis hybrid cultivar. The sequence goes on along the minus strand of JXCR01009804.1, from coordinate 3,484 downwards.
TCTAAATATTTTTGTTTCATAATTAAGTCAAATTCAAAACACGAAGGGTCATTTTATTTTATAAAATTTTAATTGACAAATAGTTATTACAGATGTTATTTTTTTTTTATTTTTGTAACTGATATAAATTAAAATTGATTGTAATACCAATCAACATGAGCTTCTCGGTGTTTGTACATATTATTTAGGATATATTTATTCAATAACCTATTTTCCTTAAAAATATAGCTAAATGTATGACTTGAGTTACTCAGTAGGTAAAATGTCTCTAAATTATAATATTATCGCTTAAAAATTATTTTGTATTGTAAAAAAAAAGTAAAAAAAAAACCATTTTTTTGTTACTTCTGGTCATTTTAATTTACAATATTTGTTAGTGGGTGATGCGGTGGTTGGGCGTGACTCCGGACCGATTTGGTCCAGATTGATGGAGGGTCGGTCGACCCTCTCTAGGCCTAGGGTTACCGCCTAATTGGAGTGGGGCCGACTTCTAATAGCAGTAGGTTCATTTTAGTGTTTCTTTGATCTTTAGGGTTAATTTTTTATTGATTTGAGTTTGTAGAGCCGCCAACTTCTCTTTTCACTTTTTAGGAATATATCTAAGGGTTTCAAGTGGTGCTCCGGCTTTACTCATTCTTGACGTGGTGTGTATCCTCTTCTACCCTTCCCCCACTCTTTCTTGCATTGATTCCTTCACCTCGGCGCTTTCCCCTTGCTGCTACCAACCTGAAAAATAGCAAAGTTAAACCAATAATCCCTGTCATTCTATGTCGTTCTGTTGCTTGTTCACCTTGAAACTATAGACATATTGTTCCAGCTTGCTGCCATTTTTCCCATCGCTTGCTATTAAACAACCTAAGCATCACTTATACCCACCCTAGATTCAACTCTTGTTCTAGTGTTGTTTTGTTGCAATTTTAGATTTCTCTGCTATTTATTGTAATTTTAGACTTTGAATTCCGTAATAATATTTGTTTTCTATTAGATGTTTGTTAAATTACAACATTATTTGGTATCAGAGTTAGCCCAACCCTAGTTCCATCATAGGGCAACCTAAACCCACTAAATTACAGCCAAACATCGACTTACCCTTAATCCCCCTTGCTGATTTTGAAAAACAACAACCTTAATTTTTTTGCAGCACCCTAAAGCAGCCTCGTACACCCTCTTTCACCTTCCAAAATTATACTCTATCTATGCCATTGAGGAGACTGGTGCTGAAATTAATCAGGAACTTACCATGGAGATGCATCGGGAAATCCGCTAGCTTCGGCAAAGAATTAGTGAAATTAAGGAAGGGATCCATGGAGAGTTGTGTTGATGGTGATAATGAAATTTGAAGATGTTGCAGGGAAATTTGATTCTCTTTCATAGGAATGATTCCAGTGAAGAGAATAAGCCATGATCTTTGGGATTACCAGAGGAGGTTTTGGACAACATGAAAACATGGGGGTGAAGGTACACTTGTATTTCGAGGGTTGGACGAATCAAGATGACTTCATTGAGTGGTTGCAGATTGTTGAGAGAATTTTTGAGTATAAGAAGGACCGACTGATAGAGGGGTGAAGCTTGCTGCCATAAAACTGAAGAATCGTGCCTTTATATGATGGGAGAATTTGAAGAGAGTAAGACAAAGAATGTAGGAATAAGATCACTACTTAGGACAAGATGAAGTATCTTCCCCCACACTACTGCTAGGATATGTTCTTGAGGCTACATCACTTACATCAGTGGGAGTTGTTAGTAAAGGAGTTCACGATGAAGATTAAGTAGTTTTCGCTGAAATGTGAGCTGAGGGAACCAAAGGAGAGTACTATAGTCAGCTATTTGGGAGACATGAAGGTAGCCATCGATTATTTTCAGTTGTAGCCTTACAGCTCATTGAGTGATATTCAAATATTGTCCTTAAAGGTGGTGAAACAAAAGAAGCAGATTTGGACATCGCCATAATTAAAGCAGTCGCCCATAGTAGGAGCAAGTAAGAGTACACCTAAGGAAGATGTGAAAACTGTCCAAAAGATGATATAGTGGATCAAAGTGAGAAGAATCTCGAGAGAAGCAATGCACTCAACACAATGCCCGCATTTAAGTGTTTCAGATGACATAGTTTTGAACACATTGCCTCCTGTTACCCTTCACCTTGAATTTTCTCTTTCACTAAGCAGGGAGCAAAAAAAGAAGTAAGCAATGATATTGAAGGTAGAAGATAGTGAGGATGTGTAGGAGTACCACCTACTGGCTGATTAGGGCACGATGCTTGTGATTCGACGGGTCCTTTAGACTGAGGTTAGGAGAGAGTAGTAGTGGCTTCGCCACAAAACCTTTTTGTCCGCTGCACTGTGAAGGGATGTGTGCAACCTTTTCATCGATGAAGGTAGTTGTGAGAATATGAAGTCTACATAGATGACCGGCCAATTGTATCGCACTACTTAAAGAGTGCATTGTTCTACTTTATGCAGAGTTCATAGTTGTGAAAAGTGCATTGTTCTACTTTATGCAGAGTTCGAGGTTATAGGTACTTTTGCCATGAGAGAGGTGCTAGTGGGATCAATTTTGGTAACATTAGAGGGTGGTGAGACAGAAGAGCCGATATCAGACGCCGGTCAACCACCATAGAGAGTTTTAAAATATTTTGATCGACATAATATCAGACGCCGGTCAACCACCATAGAGAGTTTTAAAATCTTTTGATCGACATTGTACCGCAATGGCTGCCACCATTAGGAGTGATTCAACTTGTCAACTCAGAGATGAGTGATCAACCTTAGGCAACTTTTGGATAGATTTGCAGATTATGTTTGGCTCGAAGATCCAATTTAGTTCAACAATATACACATAGATGGTTGGACATGTAGAGATGGTTACTTGCAATTCAGGAAGCTTTATCAGGTTTTTTGTTAGACAGTGATATTAGGCTGAAGCTCCACCAATCTTGGTAGATTAATGTGGGGGTTAAGCGGGACCCTGGATCGGTTCTATCCATATTGAGGGAGGATCAGTCGACCCTCTCTAGGCATAAAATTGCCGCTCAATTGGAATGGGGCCCACTTCTAATAGTAGTAGGTTTATTTAATCATTTATTTAATGTTTAAGGTTAGTTTTTGATCTATTTGAGTTTGTAGAGCCATCGTCTCCTCTTTTCTCTTTGTAGGGTTGTATCCAATGATTTCAAGTGGTGCTCTGGCTGTATCTCTTTTTTGAAGTAGTTTGTATCCTCTTTTACTCTTTCCCCATCCTCTCTTGCATCGATTTCCTTTACCCTCATTGCTTTTCCCTTACTATTGCCACCTCGAAAAATAACAACACTGTTGTTTTCCCATCAACCCTGCTGTCATTCAGCTCCAAAACCAGCAATTCTTGCCATTCTCCCTATAAACCTGCTGGTCGTTGTTGACCTCGTTTTTAGTGAGGTCTTAGTCTCATACTCCCATGAACCCCAAATCTAGCCTTAGGAGTTCCTTGTTGACCATCCTAGCGGACTAGT
>JXCR01009786.1:65362-83524 GCA_002079205.1 Phalaenopsis hybrid cultivar | reverse complement strand
TCGCTGAAGAGGAGGGGTCTGTGCGTGCCTCCGTGGAGGAAGAAGAAGCACATGATGGCCAAATGGTTGGGACCATACCGGAGAACGGTGAACTTGATTCCGGCGACCGCCGGGTCGGAAGGAGGTGGGGAGGTAAAATGTCGGGCGGTGGGTTTCGGCGCGCCAAAGATCGCCGGAGTGTCGATGAAACCGGTGGCGATGGAAGAGCGGGAAAGGTTATTTTGGTAATTGGGCGGTTCTGTTCTACGCGGCGATGCGCAATAGTTTGGTGGATAGGGTTGGGTGTGTAAATAATTTTTTTTTCTTGATTTGTTGATTTTTATTTTGCATTGCATTTTTATTTTTTTCAGAAAAATTGTCTCATTATTTTTATTATTGAAATTTAAGAGTGATTATTGCCCACACGAAGTCATACAGCTGCGATGCGCTGATGTGATCGGAAAACACGCAGTTCTACTTGTGCTCTCTGCACGCAATAATTAGACGAAATTTAGGGACAATTATATATATTGTGGTTGAACCTCTCTGTTTTTTTGGGACAAACTTATTATAAAAATAGATTAATTAAAAAAATATATATATAATTTAAAATTAAAAAATTGTATTTCATTATCATTAAATAGTATTACAAGCATTTCAATTAATTTTATATTTTATTTTATAAAATATAAAATAAATAATTTCATTTTTTATGTAAATTTTTTATATACATTATTCCCGGATTGAAGCTCTTTTTTTAGGGATAAACTTACCATAAAAATGGATTAATTAAAAAAATAAAATATAATTTAAAATTAAAAAATTGTATTTCATTATAGCATTTCAATTAGTTTTTTTTATTTTTATAGAATCTAAAATAAGTAATTTCATTTTTTAATGCAAATTTTGTATTAAATATAATTTCATGAAAGTATAAAATTTTATGTAAAAACTAAATAAAAAATAAATTATTAACAAAGCTAATAAATAAATATATATGTAAAATAATTAATAAATAAATTTATACCTTCAAATTAATATAATTTTATCCCAAATTTTTATTTTTTTTATTTTGGATCACTCAAATAAAAGAAAAACTTTAAAAAGTTATTACAAATATCTATTAGGAGTATACAATAAGAAAGTTTTTTTTTTTTTTTTTTTTTTTTTNTTTTTTTTTTTTTTTTTTTTTTTTTTTTTTTTTATATTGGGGCATTTACATACATACCACCCAAATTTTAAGTACATGCACATCTAACATATAAATTTCAATTTTTACATTTATAACATCCAAATTTTCCATATCATATCAAAAACATCATTATTTTAGTTTTTGTGTAATCACAATTTAATTTTCAAAAAGTGATACATATTTTTTATGCATAGATATGTTGGTATGTATGTAAAATTTGAAGTTTAAGTGTTAGATATGTAAATATATAAGAGTTGAGTGACATGTTTGTAAATTTTAAAGGAAGTCCAAAGGTAATTTGTGGAGTGGGATATTATGGGAAGCAAGTGACAAAAATAATGTGAGGGTAATTTAGTCGCACATTGATTTGTCTGTTTGGGACAGCTGCAGTTTATTGAATAATCTGTTGATAAGTTAGATGCGGTGGGTATTACAAATTTTTATTTTTTTTGAAAAAGTCAGACCGTTGTCAGAAAGCTGTCACCACACCTAGATAGGTGCAGTGTGAAAACATTATTTTCGGCGTTTTCAAAACACATAAGCTCGCAAAACGCAGTTTAACCAAACATGTCAGATGCGTTTTCAAAACGTCACCGCACCAAATAAGCTGCCCCAAACGTGCCGTAAATTTAAAATGGACAGAGTCTACTCTTTTCGAGAACACTTAGGCATGCAAGCAAGTGAGATTTTCTTATAACAATTTTAAGAAAACATTAAATTGGTTTTAAACAAAAAATTTAATTCAAAAATATACAACGTTTAACGTTTATATAAAGTTAATTAGCTCTTTTTTTATGAATTGACAACATGAAAAAGTTAATTGGTTTGCTAATGTACTTTCAATTAATAAATTTATTCGAGTTCCAACTTAAATATGAGTTTGGGTCGAAATAATAATATAATTTAGAGCGGGCAAATGATTAAATTATATTCTTTTAAAAAAAAAATTCAAATTGCAGTTGCCCCTCTTAACACTAACGGCAAAGGGCGACGTTTTGAAAATGCTGCAGCACTATTTGTTTTTCACGTCTACACTGTGTTTTAAAAACCGGCGGTTTCAAATTTGCGAGTAACGTCGCTCGCGGGATGATCCTTGCGGGTTGTATTGGTCATCGCATATTACTCCCGAATTACTCTGCTGCCCTCGCAATTGAGCTCGCAGCCTAGCCGCTCCTTGCTTCTTCACGACGAGCTCTACCCTAGGTAAAGGCCGCGTTCCTTCCTTCTTTTCCAGGTAATTTTATGTGTACTGCGTTGTGAGAATTCAATACTTGATGACCTTTTGAGTCATTCATTATTAGGAGTTTTTCCCTGTAAAAATGTTGGAATTGCCATTTTTTAGCAACCCCAATCAACACATATGATGAGTATTCTCTTAAATAGTCTTGTTAATCTAATTGTCAAAATTTAAGCCTGTCACCGTTAACATATAGTGTTTTTTCTCCAAAACATTAGGATCAATGTAATGTAACTTGTATGGCATGAGAACTACATCAATTGTAACTTTAATTATAATTTTCATAATTTTTTTAAATTTTTTTATCGATCTTGATACTTACTGTTAAGTGAGGACTGTTTAATCTTTTTCTTTATTGTTTTGTATTAGTTTTCTGCTTCTGTAGTATTAAATATTTTGTCAAGACAGTTCTGTTACAAACAATATTACTTAACAAAGACATAATGATCATTTATCCACAAACAGCTGCAAATCAGCTGTTTTGAAACAACTGTCTCAAATAGTCAGCCAGCTTATCAAGATAAGCCGTTGATCAACAACTTATCAGGATGAACTGCTTATCTAGATAAGCTGGATAAGCTGCAGCTGTCCTAAACAGACCCTAAGTTGGTCTACCCATGATTGCACCCAAAACATTCTTTTTTACAAATTTGGCACCCTCTTCCATCCATTTTTCATATCCTCGCTCAAATATAAAAACTCATGATAAAACACATATTTTTTATTTTTATCAAATGCTTAATGATGTGATCGTGGCAAGCATAAATACGTTGGTTCGGTAGTTCAAAAATATCATATGGGTGCGCGATTTTATACGTAACATTATTTTTTATGCTATTTATGAAATTATCCCTAAAACTTATCAAAAATATAATTTTAATTAGATTATTCTCACATATTTTTTTAATAACATGAAACATTTTTTACATACAATTGACCTTGAATAAATCATAATTATATTCAACAGTAGGTTTTATTAAGATTTTCTACTTGAACATATATAATGTTAGATTTTCAAGTTGATACTTTTTTATTGGAAGATTTACATACAATTCACACATTTTAATGTATTTATATATCTTGATACGTCATCAAAAAATCTTATCATCTTATATAAATCTCAAGATGTTTGGCACGGATCTTGAGGCCTTTTTGGGCGAGAAACATTTTGGTTCAAATGAAAAATCGTCTAGAACTCTGAATTTAACATATTTAAGGTCAAAATGACCAGCTCGACGAGACACCCATGACACTAAAATTGGTCAATCTGAGTCAAATCAAGCTCGCATCAAGCAGTTAAACCACTTTTGAAAGCTTTGAGTGATCAATTGGATGGTCAAATGGATTCCAAATATAGCAAGCTCGAGTCAAAATAAGCGTCACTATGAGAAATATCCAACGAGCTCGATATCACTAAATTTTTACATCATAAAGACACTTAAATTTCCATTAAATATCTTCGAATTAAGGGAATCATTCTGGGAGCGTTCCAGATTCCCTTCTTATTTAAAGAGGATTTAGTCCCAGACTTTATAAATAGAGTCTACTCTCTTTATGAAAGGGGAATAAAAGCTGAAGACCTAAGCCTGGAGTTGTATCAGGATAAGAAGGAGTCTATTTCTGGTGATGTTATGGACTGAAGACCCGACAATCCCTTCCTTCACAGTTGTCGATCACTATAGACCACTGCTTGTTGGTCGTCATCAACCATCGTCGGTTGCCCTCTGCCCGTGGCCATTGATTAACCTTGTAGAGTGACGATGTACTTTTCAACAAAGTCGTGGAGTGACAAATTACCTACAAAGCAATATAGTGCCCTAAACACCGTGCAACAGAGTGCCCCAAAGATGGTGCATCCGTACAAATAATTTACTTGGATAATGTACTTAGAATAACTCTGTAACCCTTTCTCATATGTAGGATATATTTGTACTCACAAGTTTCATTCTAACTAGGCTAGGCCTCATGATTTTTTTTCCATTTTCAAATTTTCAATATAAAAATTTCTGATAATTTTATTGTACATTATTGTGTTAAAATTTCATTTAATGCAAAGATGTTAAATAATCAGTATACTATCTCAAGTCTTCAGACACACAATTGTGGCGTCGTATGTGTGAAAAGAAGTCCCACTACCTAATGACTTGTGAAAATTGCTGACACTACAGGAATTTAGTTTATTACCGATAATCAAATGACATCAGCAGTAATGGATAAACAATAGGTAATATATTTACCGACAGTTAAGCGATGACAAAATCGACGTAGCAAAAACATTTATTAGTAATAGAATTGCTGATGGATTTAGCAACAGTTTACATTAACCAGAAATTATCCGACGTGTCATAACAGTTGTTATTGATCCAAAATATGTCATGTTTAACCGTAGCTTGACTGGCAATTACATAAACAACGCATATGTCCATAGGAAAAGTGTCGCACTTCAGTTGGAAAAGTGTTGTGGTTCCGTCGGTAAGATGTCGTGAACCGTTAGTTAACGATGGGAATTTATCGACGGTTTTGGCCATAGCAAAAGTGCAGCACTTTGTCTAGATTTTCTGATGGTCTAATCTTTGGTGTATAATCAAGGGGTCATAAAATTGTCGAAAACATGTATCATTAGAAAAAAAATTTAAGCCTTCTTTCAACGCTGCAATCTGCACACATACGCAATCAAAACACAACACACAATAGTAATAAACTAATTAACACATAAATCATATGCATAAAAAATTTAAATGAATTGTCTAACTGAACAATGAAATAATATTTTCCAACTATAAATTGTTTAATACACAAACAAACAAAAAATAACCCCCGCTCATCCTTCTCATCCTTCTGTGTCTTCTTCTCATCATCATCATCCCCACCCTCATCCTACACTGGCTCCTTCACTTTTTGTTGTTCAGAACGCAGCACCGCTTTGGCTAATGCCCTCATCTTCAGTCTCATGGCGGCTATCTAGGTAACAACCTCAGAGCAACCTGGAGAAGCATCTCCTCCTCATGTAAAGCAAAAGTGGATGCACTGGATGTGTTAAAGAATGGGTAGGCATCACAGATTGGCACTTCTGAGCTCAACCAGTATCCCCTGCTCTTCTTCTTCCTGCCAACAGCTAACCCGACCCGTAATTACACAGTTATTTAGTTTCTTGGCCAAAAACTTGACCCGATTTCTTTAGGTGGTAGTATGCAAAATAGATATGTTATAGAATTTAGAATTTGATTTATATTTCACACAATATGAATTTTATGCAAGTATACATATTGTTTCAAGTAATATAGGGTTTTCTTTAAAACCTAGAGTATCAATCTCATAGAGAAGCAATGTAAGAAATCTCTTAGGCTAATTCTAGTATACTACTGTCAAGTCTTGATTTGGAATTTTTGAAAAGTTTGATTTTCCTAAATTCACTAATTTACATCTAAAATAAAAGTTAACTAAATTAAATAAAAACCTAAACTAAGGAGGCAGGATGAATTTTGGAAAATTCTTATATAATTAAAATCTATTTTCCCTTATAATGAGATCATAATGAGTGTAGGAATTAAATGTTTAAAGATTAAAGTATAATTTTGTGTCAAATAGAAGCAATCATATTCTTTACCCTCTTCTGAGGGCATAAATTCATTGACTAATCTAAAGTAAGTTCCTAAATTGCAAGTTATGCTGGATAGGTTATAGCCTCTCACCTTTAGATTCCACTATGCCCTCTCGATAGGACTAATCGGTTCATAGGTTCCAAACTCTAAAACAAATTGGTAAGGGTTCTAGCCTGTCACCCTAGAATCATCAATTTATGCCCATTAAAACTTCTCTCCCAATCTATTTGCACTAACCCATGGATTACCTTCTCACCCACAAGATTAATGTGATTCTTACTAGTTGAGAAACACATTGCCCTTCCGGTTCATTATGGATTCACAACAAATTTTTACAAACTGATTTATCTGATCGAATATATAAATTAAGTACAAAGTAATGAATCATCACAAGTATGTAATAAGAGAAATCTTAAACAACTCTAATCCTACACATGATTAATTCTCATCATAAGGAGAAAATGTAAGGAAAACTACTCACTGAGAATGGAGAAAACATATGGATTCTTCATTGTAAATGACAATGAAATTTGATGCCCCCTAGAATGTGCGCGTACATATATGTGTAATTACTTCAATTTTAATCTCCGGAGACAAAACCAAATACCTGATTCGACCCGTAATTACGCAAATATTTAATTTTATGATAAAAAACTTTATTCAGTTTAGTTATGGCAGCTAGTATGTAAAAAAGAATATGTTGTAGTTTAAATTTTAATTGATAGTTCACGCACTAGGGGTATGATGTGCCCCTAGTGTGTTCTGTTTTTCTGTGGGTTTTATGTCAATTTAAATCCCCAGTAACAGTGCCGAAAATTTGACACGTCCTGAAATTACGCAGTAATTTAGCTTCCAAAATGGCAAAAAACTTGCCCCAATTTATATTTAGTTGTTAAAATCAAAATGATAAAATAGTTCACACACTAGTTGTTCTACGCATGTGCACATATCGCTTCAATTAATATAGAGCTTTCTTTATAAATCCCAGTATAGATCCCATAGAGAAGCACAGTAATAAATCCCTTAGGCTAATTCTAGTCTACTACTTTCAAGCCTTAGTTTGGAAGATGAAAATTCTTATGATAATAACATAAACCACAATATTCAAACTATAAAAATTAAAGTAAGAAAGACAAGTTAAAATGTGTTTAATGAATGCTAACATAAATCTAACTAAAAGAACTAAGTTTATTAAATTAATTTCTAAAATTCAATGTTAAATTTACTAAGATTAAACAAAGTTTTGTGACGAAGAGTTCAAATTTAAGAAAGCATCATTCCTATTTACAATGAGTACATGGTTAATAGAGTAATTAAAATCATTTAAATTATATATAAAATTGTATTGTGTCAAATATGAGCAATTTTATTCTTTACCCTATGTCAAGTGCATAAAGAACAATTACTAAACTAGAGTTTGGTCTCTAATTTTGTAGTTAGGTTAGGAGGATACTGGCTTTCACTCCAAAGCCCTGACTTCTCCCTCGCCCGAGGGCTAACAATCTCGCATTAGTTTTTAATCAGTTGGATCAAATTGGGAATTTTAATCTGTCACCTTAAAATCTACAATCATGCATCCAACAAAGTATATTTCTCTATTTATTTGTACTCAACCCCATGAATTACATTCTTACCCATGAAATTGAATGTGACTCTTACCTTGTTATAGAAAGCATAACCCTTTCGGATCTTATGTTTCTCAACAAATTTTAATATTTCAATTGGCCAAATCGAAAAGTAAATGAAGATCAAACTTTGAATCATCACAATTTATTGACATTAAAAACTATATAAAATAAAATCAATTCTTCACAAAATCAAATCTCATTATAGGGAGAAAAATAAAGAAGACTACTTAGAATTCATGAGAAGAATATGAAAAAACACGGATTTCATATATAAAAATAAGTTTAGAAAACAAAGAAAGAAAATAACACAACTTATCTCACACTCCTTCTCAAGAAAATGTCTAGAAGTTCCCTTTAAGAACTTTCTCTCTTTATAATCACACTCAATTCTCTCCTAGAAATGTAATGAAGAAGAAATCTCTCACCTTCTCTCTCCTCTTACAACTCTAGAAGAAAATCCTCTCTTCTCCAAAGTCTTCCTTTTACTCTCACACCACACTCATGCCCTAGACTCCTCTCCTTTTTAATTATAGGCTGCCTCCTTTCAAAAAAAAATTCAAAATTTCCTCCTATATTCTCTCCAAAAGTCACACCTTTTGAATCCCAAAAGACATGTCCATTCATTCAAGAGACATATCCCTTTATTAAGAGCTTTCCAAAGTGTCTAGATGCATTGAATAACTCCATAAAGAATTTGAATCATTTGAAGCCTTGAAAATCTGCTCAAAATTTGTCCCAAACCGCCTTAATCCATCTTATATAGTCTCTGGTGCCTCAAGCACTAGTTCTCTGGATTTTGGTGCCTCAGGCGCCACCCTGCAAGAACTCCACCTTTTGTTTCTGTTTCAGCTCCGTTTTGCCCCATTTCAATTGCATTTCTCTCCTAACAGATATACCTACAAAATAAGCAGGAAAATAACATTTATTTAAAGTATAATTTCATTTAAAAACATGTGAGAAATGTAAAGTAAATTAATCATAGAAAGACATATCAAAATGTGTCAAGTCAGAATTTTCTTTCTTGCTCGTTTTTATTCCAAATTGCACCATTTTTGCTTCATTTTCTACAAAAGTCCATTTCTTGTACCTGAAACAAAAAACATGCAAAATACTTTCCTTTAAAGTGTAATATCATTAAAAATCATTAAAATTGAGCATAAATTATATATGAAAAAGTAGGTAATTTTTAGGCGTGTCAAGGTGCTACGCAAGTGCATGTATCATTATAAGTAATATAGGGTTTTATTTTAAGGCCAGAATGTCAATCCCACAGATAAGCGAGATAAAAATCTCTTAGGAAAATTCTAGTATATTATTGTTAGGCTTAAGTTTGGAATAAAGATTAAGGGTGTTTTTCTAATAATGACTCCTAAATACAAACATAAATCAAAAGATAAACCTAACTTGAGAAATTGGTTTGGAGAATTTTAAGATGTTAAAAACTACATTTCACGTGCGATGACCTAGAAAATGAGTAAGAATGGAATGCTTAGAATTTAATGTGACTAGTAACAAATAGAAGCATACATATACTTTACCTTCCTCCAAGTGCATAAAGAACATTGGTTAATCTAAAGTCAAGATTCCTAATTTATATTATTATGTTGAGTAGATTCTAGCATCTCACATTTAGATTACCCATTGTGCCCTCTCTATAAGACTAACCAAGCCTTAGGTTCTAAACTATAGGTAAAATTGGTTAAGGTTTTAGCCTGTCACCTAGAATCACCAATTCTATGCCCATCAAAACTTATCTCCCTATCTATTTGCACTCCCACTAGAACTTGGCTCCCCTCCATCCTAAAGTTTAGTGTGGTTCACTTAGTTGAGGATTACACCGCTATTCTGGATCCTAATGTAATTACAGCAAATTTTAACAATACAACAGACGTAAATTGCAATGCAAATGAAGTTCAACTGAAGGTCCATCAAATTATTAAAATAAGAGTATTTCTATGAAAATATAAATTCCTAAACATTCATCCAATTCATTGCAAAAGAAAAGTAAAATTAAGATGATGACATAAGCAGAAAAAGAATTGATAGAGTTATATGATAAATTATGTACCAACAAAGAACATATGTCTACCTACCCTCTCCTGAGTGTATAGGTACACTTAATATTCTATTAGTTTTACACAACTAGTTATCCCCTAGAAGCTCCTAATAAAACATATCATGAATTATATTTTCTTAAGAGTTACATTACGACCTAAAATACTTCACTATAGCTAACCAAACAATCTGAGTGCACTTAAGTTACGAGATCATCGCTCTCCCGAGCTTAGTTTCACTTACAAAAGATTTTAACATAACATATTGTCACTTATGTTATGTTATTGAAGCAAATGAGATATTACTCATCACATGGAAATAAAAATTATTCTATCATGAAACAAATTTTTCTACTCATGCCACTACTTCATATTAAAAGAAAAGAGAAAGGAAAACTACTCACAAAGCATGGATAAAACACAATAGAAAACTTCATTAAATCAAATCAAATCCACTAGAAAATATTTGCAACAATTATAAGATAATTAAGAACACAATACTTAGCTTTCTCCCTCGAAAGAAAGATGAAATACTCTCCAACGAAGCCTCCTACCAATCCATGCAATGCTCGTACACTTCCTTACACATATCTTTCAAAATCACTCATCAATCTCTCTAGAAAAGGTAAAAATCTATATTCCCACTTCTAACTATGACCTTTGGACATTCTTGGAGTTTCCAAGAGTTTGAAATGCCAAATGGTGCATTCCCAAGTGCTAAAAGGTGCCTTATAACTCCTTGGGGCGTCTAGAAACCATCTCGGATAGTTTCTGGCACCCACGTCCCAAAATTTGGTGCGATGGCGCCAGAACTGGGTGAGACAGGCGCCTAGGTGCCACCCTACTGGCAGCACCCTAGTTTTGCTCTGTTAGCTCTGTTTCAGCTCCAATCCGCTTCAAGTGTTATACCTACAAGATAAACATGAAAATAACATTTCCTTAAAGTGCAATTTCATTCAAAAATATATGATAAATGTAAAGGAGATTAAGCATAGAAAGACATATCAAAATGTGCCAGATCAAAATTTTCATCCATGCTCGATTTGACTCCAAATTGCACCATTTTTGCTCCGTTTTCTCAAAAAATTCATTTCTTGTATCTGAAACCAAAAACATGTAAAATAACTTCCTTTAAAGTGCACTATCATTAAAAGCGAGCATTAAATGTATATAAAAAATGTTGCACATTTTTAGGCGTATCAATTCCCCCAAACTTAAATGTTACTTGTCCTCAAGTAACACTACAACTTTTAAAAATAAGTTGATTTGTGTTAGTAGGTTTCTTTAAGATGACCTTAAATTTTTTCTTTTCTATTGATTTTATTGGAAGGGAGTTATAGAAGATGTGTTAGTAAAAGTTGATAAATTTATCTTTTCTGTGGATTTTATTATTTTAGATATGAAGGAAGATAAAGAAATACTTATAATTTTAGGGAGACCGTTTTTAGCCACTGAAAGAGCTATGATATATATGTTCAAAAGGACCTATCATTTTAGGGAGACCATTTTTAGCTACTGGAAAAGTTATGATAGATGTTCAAAAAATATAATTAACTATGAGAGTTAACAATCAAGAAGTGACTTTTAACATTGTGAAATCTATGAAATACACTGCTGTTGAAAGAGATAATGAATGTTTTCGCATGGAAATTAGTGAACATCTATTGAACTAGCATTTTAAAGAATATTTTGAAGAGAAAAAAGATTTTGAAGACAAATATGAAGTTATTTTGGACAAAATAGAAAATGAAGAATTAGATTATGTTAAGGAAAGATTTGAGATGTTGGATATTACAGGAATGCTGATAAGAATCTAGTTCTGTCAATTATAAAACCACCTAAACTTGAGTTGAAAATATTCCCTAACCACTTGAAGTATGTGTTTCTGGGAAACTCATCTACATTACCTGTTATTATATCTTCCAAGTTAAATGATTTGCAAGAGCAAAGACTTTTGGATACATTAAAAATATATAAGAAAGCTTTTGGTTAGACCTTAGCTGATATTAAAGGAATCAGTCCTCCGATCTGTATGCATAAAATTATATTGGATGAACAATATAAACCAAGAGTTGATCCACAAAGGAGATTAAACCCAATGATGAAAGAAGTGATCAAGAAGGAAATTTTGAAATGGTTGGACACTGGAATTATATATCTTATTTCGGACAATGCTTGGGTAAATTCAATTCATTGTGTTCCTAAGAAAGGAGGGGTGATTGCTGAAGCACAAGAGAATAATGAATTAATATCTATCAGACAAGTTACTTAGTGGCGTATTTGCATTGATTATAAAAAATTAAACACTCTTACTAGGAAAGATCACTTCCCTTTACCATTTTTAGACCAAATAGTTGATAGATTTGCTGGGCACAAATATTTTTATTTTTTAGATGGATATACCAGCTACCATCAAATTCCTATTGCTCTTGAGGATCAAAAAAAGACAGCATTTACTAGTCCTTTTGGGACTTTTGCTTTTCGAAGAACGCCTTTCGGATTATGTAATGCACCTGCAACATTCCAGAGATGTATGATGTCTGTATTTAGTAGGTTAATTGATGATATATTGGAAGTGTTTATGGATGATTTCTCTGTATTTGGAACATCATTTGACGCATGCTTAAATTATCTTGAATAAGTTTTGGAGTTATGCGAAAGAACTAATTTAGTTTTAAATTGAGGAGAAATGTCAATTTATGGTTGCAGGAGGAATTGTGTTAGGGCATAAAATTTCAGAAAATGGTATGGAAGCAAAACCTGCAAAAACTCAAGTTATATCTGAATTAACACCTCTTACTAATGTAAGAGGGGTTAGAAGTTTTCTTGGACATGTTGGTTTTTACAGGTGTTATATTAAAGATTTTTCAAAAATTACTAAACCTCTATGCCAACTTTTAGAAAAGGACAAGAAATTTGAATTTACTTAAAACTGTTTAAATGCCTTTGAGTTATTAAAAGAAAAACTAATCATATCCCCTATTATAGTTTCACCTAACTGGGAGAGACCATTCGAACTGATGTACGATGCTAGTGATTATGTTATTGGAGTTGTTCTTGGACAAATGCATGAAAACAACTGATGTGTGATGCTAGTGATTATGCTATTGGAGCTGTCCTTGGACAAAGGTATGAAATGGTTTTAAAGTTATATACTACGCTAGTAAAACTCTTAACGATGCTCAAATTAACTATACTGTTACTAAAAAAGAGTTACTGGTTATTGTATATGCTTTTGACAAATTTAGATCTTATTTAATTAGGACTAAATGTGTTGTATGATCACTCTGCTATTAAATATCTGATGCAAAAGAAGGATGTCAAACCAAGGTTAATTAGATTGATACTTTTGATGCAAGAATTTGGTTTTATGGTTATTGATAGAAAGAGAACTGATAATCAAATTGCTGATCATTTGTCGAGATTAGAATATCATGAATAATCTGACACCGACAATGAAATTACTGACAGTTTTCCTGATGAACAACTCTATAATATTAATGAGTGGAAAATACCATAGTATGCTGATATTGTTAATTATATTGTAAGTGATATTTTGCCACCTATGTTGACATTGAAACATCAAAGAAAATTAATTCATGATGCGAAAACATATTTTTAGGATGAGCCTTATTTATATAAACAATGTAAGGATCTTATTATGAGAAGATGTGTACCTTATAAAGAAACTGAACTAATTATTCAGAAATGTCATGATTCTGAATTTGGAGGACATTTTGGAACTGATAAAATTGCTTATAAAATTTTACAAGCTGGATTCTATTGGCCTACTCTCTTTAGAGATGTTTACAGATACCTAAAAACTTGTGATCGATGCCAACGAGTAGGCAATATATTTAGAAGAAATGAAATGTCTCTGAATTTCATGTTAGAAGTTGAGATCTTTGATGTTTGGGGATTGGATTTCATGGGATCATTTATTCATTCATCTGGGAACTTATACATATTAGTTGTGGTAGACTACTTTTCAAAGTAGATTGAAGCACAAGCTTTACCTCGTTGTGAAGGAACTTATATATATTAATTGCAGTGGACTACGTTTCTAAGTGGATTGAAGAACAAGCTTTACCTCGTTGTGACAATGTTTCAAGATTTTTAATGAAAAACATTTTCACTAGATACAGAATGCCGAGAGTGATTATCATTGACGGAGGATCTCATTTCAGGAGTAAATACATTCAGAGATTGGCAGAAAAGTTTAATGTTATTCATAGAATCTATACTTCCTATCACCCTCAGACTAGTGGGTTAGCTGAAGTTTCTAATATAGAAATTAAACAAATACTGGATGACTGTAAACCCTAGTAGAGTAGATTGGTCTACTAGACTGGATACTGCATTATGGGCTTACATGATAGCTTATAACACTCTTATTGGAACGACTCCTTACAGGCTGATTTTTGGAAAGACTTGTCATTTACCTATATAATTGGAGCATAAAACATATTGAGCGATTAAAGAATTCAATTATAATTTGAAAGATGCCGGTGAGAAGAGATTGTTACAAATGAATGAATTGAAAGAATTAAGAAATGAATCTTATGATAACGACAAAATTTAATACAAGAAACTAAAGTTATGACATGATCAGAAGATTAACCAGAAGAACTTTGAACAAGGACAAGAAGTTTTGCTTTATAATATAAGGCTGAAGTTATTCCCTGGGAAATTGAAGTCTCGTTGGTTAGGACCCTTTACTGTGACTCGAGTTTATACTTACGAAGCTGTTGAAATTAAAGATCAAAAGACTGGGAATAGATTTAAAGCAAATGGACACAGATTAAAGCCGTATTTTGAGAATAAAAGACCAAATTTTAAAGAGGTTTAATGGTCAGTCAACCTGAATAATATCTGAATAAGTCGGGCTAATGATGTTAAACCAAGCACTTTATGGGAGGCAACCCATAATTATCTTTTTTTTTTATTTGAATTATAGTGTTTTTGTTTGAAATTATCATTAGTTTGTGGTAGTATTGAACTCTACTACTCGTATTTACCCTTAAATCATCAGAAAAATTGGATCCATAGAGAAAATTGAAACGCATTCGGACCAGAGCGAAACTGTGAAATTTTTGCGTTGGGTACTGAAGGCGGGCTCGACGCCACCGACAATGGATTTTCCCTGAGAATCCAGACAATTAATTCTCAAGGCTCTTCGACGCGTCATCAATGTCGTCGATGATGAGAGCGGTGAGATGACGGTTTCTGGAGTTTGAAATGTCTGTTTTTTGCGGTTTTAGGCGAGATTTACTCCTTATAAACTTCCAAACTCGATTCTTAAATTCATATTACCCAAAAATGAATTGAAACTCCACCAAATTTATCCTTATGGCTTCCAATTCCACTAAAAACCCTAGATTTTGAGTGTTCAACCGAAGAAAGTTTGTTAGTTCCGAGGAGCAACGAATCTTTAACAAAGCGTTGACAAAGAGGAGATTAATCAAAGAAAGAGAATTTGTGAATCAAGGATTGAACAATCCTTCGACGGTAATTGAAGAGATGATTGTGTGATGATGATGGGAAGTGTTGTGCTACACTACTACAGCCGTAGTCGTTCATGTGGTGAAGGAGTTTTATGCTAATTTGCATGGAATCAATCAGGGAGTCGTCTATGGGCGAGGTAGATGGATAAATTTTACTCCCACATGGATTAATGAGTTATATATGATTGAGAATGTTCATGTCTGCCATTATTCCAACTTTGTCCCGACAAGAAATCTGATGAATGAGATCTACCAATTTTTGACGGACGAGACTGAAGACTGGAAAATGAGATATCTACTCGTTTCTAAACACTGACACTTCTTCATTTCTGCAAAACTATTATCGATGATGAGGATCGGTAAAGTTACCAAAGAAAGTGTTATTCTGAATTACTGTATTCAAATAGAAGTGTCGATTGATATTGGATTGATAATTGTGAAGTCTATTTTGGGCCTGATCGTTCATGGATCAACTTATGGGCTTGAACATCCTTCAACAATCTTTTTACTCTGCAGACAGTTCCAAGTATCTTATGAGAATTGGGAAAAATGTACTTCTGCCTTAGAAGCCTTTGGACCCAACCCAGAAGTTCCCAACCAATGAATATGAGGATGATATGACTATTATTACAGATAAATCGTCTCAAAATTCACGACCTATTCAGCCTCTAGTTTTGGACAAGACACTAGTGGNCTCATTATTTTCTTTTGTTTCAACAGTCACTCCTCCTTTCTTCGGTACACAATGAATTGGACTTACCCATGCACTATCTGAAATAGGATATATAATTCCAGTGTCTAACCATTTCAAAATTTCTTTTTTTACCACTTCGTTCATTATAGGGTTTAATCTCCTTTTTGGATCAACTTTTAGTTTAGAGTGTTCATCTAATATAATTCTGTGCATACAGATCGAAAGACTGATTCCTTTAATATCTTCTAAAGTCCAACCAAAAGCTCTCTTATGTTTTTTCAATGTATCTATCAGTCTTTGTTCTTGTAAATCATTTAATTCTGAAGATATAATAATAGGTAGTGTAGATGAGTCTCCCAAAAATGCATACTTCAAGTAGTTAGGTAATGTTTTCAACTCAATTTCAAGTGGTTTAAGAATTGATGGAAATAGATTCTTATCAGCATTTTCTGTAATATCCAACATTTCAAATCTTTCCTGGACATAATCTAATTCTTCATTTTCTAATTTGTCCAGAATAATTTCATCATTTTCTTCGAATTGTTCTTCAAAATACTTTTTATCTTCGAAATGCTCTTTAAAATGTTCATTCAGTAGATGTTCAACAATTTCCATGCGAAAACATTCATTATCACTTTCAACAGCAGGGTATTTCATAGATTTCACAATGTTAAAAGTCACTTCTTGATCATTTACTCTCATAGTTAATTCTCCTTTTTGAAGACCTATCATAGCTTTTCCATTAGCTAAAAATGGTCTCCCTAAAATAATAGGTATTTCTTATCTTCNGAAGCTAACATAGATATTGCATCAGAATCATGGATGCTAGCTACTCTTTTAGGATTTACCCGCCCAGAAGGCCATTGAAAATTGTTGTAGCCATTTTTTCTATTAATGAATAAGTCTCATCAAAAGGTTTTGACATTAAAGAACCACCAGCCGCAGCATCTATAATTGATCTAAGAGATCCCACTAATCCATTATAAAAGGANTCAACAAAAACTAAAAGTATTGGAATCAAATTCAAATTAATCCTATAAGTTCACTATTAAAAATTCAACCTATTAAAATCCATATTTTATTTAAATCAATAGTAATGTAAATCAACATGATTAAACCCTACCAAAGTTAAATAAAAAATTAAGCCATAAAAAAAATTCAAACCGACAAAATAAAATCAAAATTAAACCAACCGAGAACCAAACATGATAAAATAAGACTTTCAAATAATCAAATCAACTAAAGTTAAATTACATTAACATAGGAAAATTAAAACTACCCACTAATTAATTCACACAAGGAAAATTAAAATTAATTCACACAAGGAAAATTAAATTAAAACCACCAATTTTAAATTATTCACTTAAGAAATTATGAAAAATTAATTAAAACCCTAAAAAACTTGAGAAATTATGAAAAATTAATTTTAAATCAAAATTTTGGGAAATTTGAATATTCTGTGATATTTCTAAGGTCAAAGGACATCATTTAAATAAAAAAACACTAAATTTCTATGAAAATAACAATTAATCACAAAAATAAATATAAAAATTAAATAAAAATTTGAAAGTATAAAGTTGATTGGAAAATAAAGAGGATGTAAAATCCAGTAAACTTATCAAAATAATAATTTTCCCCATTAAAGCTAAATAAAATTACTTAAAACTAGTGAGTGGTATATTTATAAAAATGTAAAATCACATTTTAACCCCTAGTCTCTAAAATTTATTTAAAATTGTAATTTAAACCTTTAACACCTTAAAAATTAAACCTAATTAAAACATGAGATGAAATGGTTAGTCAAAATTTAGGTCAAACTCTAAGGATAAGCTTAAGGGCAAAATTGTAATTATTCAAAGAAAACAAGTATCATAAAGGTTTTCTTAACCCTAATACACCAAAATAAAAAAGTTAATAATTAAATCGTTACCTAAATATTTTAAAAAAAATTGGTAGAATTTATGAGTCATTTTAACACAGTCGTAATTAAAATTAAATTAAAAAATTAATAAATAAAATAAGAAGAAATGTAAAAAAAAATCTAATTAAGCACTCATAAATAAAATAACAAGAAAATTACATCCTTTCTGATTCATTAACCCTTAAATTTAAACATTTAAAGAAAGCCGATATTTCATAAAACTTGAAGTAAAAAGATTAAAAATAAATAAAATAATAAAATATAAGAAAATTAGAATAAATCAAACAATTTAATAGCATAAAATCAATAATGAAAATAATAATAATAATAATAATAATAATAATAATAATA
>JXCR01009786.1:12689-62630 GCA_002079205.1 Phalaenopsis hybrid cultivar | reverse complement strand
GGAAGTGAGAGCTCTGGAGTGGGAGCCGGTATCCTCCTAGCCTAGCCACGTATTTAGGGGCTAAACCTAAGATTAACCAATGATTTTCTATGAATCGTATCAGGGTAGAGAATTAAAATTGCTCCTATTTGACACAATACATATTATAAACATTTATCTTATCTCATTTCACCAGAATTTCATTGTAGTGGGATGAATGCTTTTTCACATAAAAAACCTTCATTACATAAACATAGTTAGTAGATTAGTAGTTATTATTAAAAATTTGTATTTCAGTTTTGCTAATAGTTAAGTAATTTAGTTTAGTTAACATATCAACATTTGAAATTAGTGACAGTGATTTCGTTTGATTTTCTGTAAATTTCCTGGTAAAATTTATCATTGCTAATTTACACCTTCCCTGTGGGATCGATATTTGAGGTTTAAATAGAAAGTCCATTACTACTTGATAATGATGCGTATACTAGCGTAGAATCCCATTATTAATTTTTTATAATTATATATATATTACACAACTTACTTTTCATACAAGGATCAAGTTTTTGTTGTTGTAGTGGTGTCAACTTCATAAATCCTTACATATAAAAAAATCGGGATCAATCTTCCCACATTTTAAGCTAGTGCTTTTTTTTTACTTTTTCTATGGATTTCCGGTAGGCTAATCTAAGGAATATCTTTATACCCAAACCTAACAACTTCAACTTAAANATAGTTAGTAGATTAGTAGTTATTATTAAAAATTTGTATTTCAGTTTTGCTAATAGTTAAGTAATTTAGTTTAGTTAACATATCAACATTTGAAATTAGTGACAGTGATTTCGTTTGATTTTCTGTAAATTTCCTGGTAAAATTTATCATTGCTAATTTACACCTTCCCTGTGGGATCGATATTTGAGGTTTAAATAGAAAGTCCATTACTACTTGATAATGATGCGTATACTAGCGTAGAATCCCATTATTAATTTTTTATAATTATATATATATTACACAACTTACTTTTCATACAAGGATCAAGTTTTTGTTGTTGTAGTGGTGTCAACTTCATAAATCCTTACATATAAAAAAATCGGGATCAATCTTCCCACATTTTAAGCTAGTGCTTTTTTTTTACTTTTTCTATGGATTCCCGGTAGGCTAATCTAAGGAATATCTTTATACCCAAACCTAACAACTTCAACTTAAATTTTCCAATATTAAATAAGAACTCATAATCACAACTAAAATTTGGGCAAAAAAAGTTGCACTCACAACCTTAGAAACATCATGCATATAAAATAACCAAATTGATTTTAAATAAAAATTGAATACTGACCGACCTTTTTTTTTGTAAATCGACAATTACAAGATTTTGATGACGCTACTAGAAGAATTAAATTCTAGCAACGGTGTCAAAACCTTGACTGCAACTTTATATATATGTGTATGATTTAATAAAAAACGGTGTTAAAATCTTGACTGCGACTTTATATATATGTGTTTGATTTAATAAAGATGTATATATATAATAAAAAGTCAAATTTGTCAACGCAAGTATACGTATCGCTCAAGTAATATAGGGCTCTAATGGAGTTCAGTCGAATTTGTCAACGCAAGTATACGTATCGCTCAAGTAATATAGGGCTCTAATGGAGTNATAACCAAATTGATTTTAAATAAAAATTGAATACTGACCGACCTTTTTTTTTGTAAATCGACAATTACAAGAATTTGGTGACGCTACTAGAAGAATTAAATTCCAGCAACGGTGTCAAAATCTTGACTGCGACTTTATATATATGTGTATGATTTAACAAAAATGTATTAACGGTGTTAAAATCTTGACTGCGACTTTATATATATGTGTTTGATTTAATAAAGATGTATATATATAATAAAAAGTCAAATTTGTCAACGCAAGTATACGTATCGCTCAAGTAATATAGGGCTCTAATGGAGTTCAAGTCGAATTTGTCAATGCAAGTATACGTATCGCTCAAGTAATATAGGGCTCTAATGGAGTCATAGTTATCAATCCCACAGGGAAAAATAGAATACTACGGACTAAGGCTTAATAAAAAGTAATACTTCAACTATAATGACGGCGTTCAATTTGCTTATTTGTCACTAATAGGCAATGNTATAATAAAGGCAGTGATTAATTTTTCTTTTAATAACTCAAAGGCATTTAAACAACTTTCAGTAAATTCAAAGTTCTTGTCCTTTTCTAAAAGTTGGCATAGAGCTTTAGTAACATTTGAGAAATCTTTAATAAAACGCCTGTAAAAACCAAAATGTCCAAGAAAACTTCTAACTTCTCTTACATTAGTAGGAGGTGTTAGTTTGGATATAACTTGAATTTTTGCAGGGTCTGTTTTCATACCATCTTCCAAAATTTTATGCCCTAACACAATTCCTTCTGCAACCATAAATTGAGATTTCTCCCAATTTATAACTAAATTAGTTCTTTTGCATAAATCCAAAACTTTTTTAAGATATTCTAAGCATGCATCAAATGATGTTCCAAATATAGAGAAATCATCCATAAATACTTCCAATCCATCGTCAATTAACTTACTAAATATGGACATCATACATCTCTGGAATATTGCAGGTGCATTACATAATCCGAAAGGCTTTCTTCTAAAGCCAAAAGTTTCAAAACGTTGTCTTTTCTTGATCCTCAGGAGCAATAGGAATTTGATGGTAACCGGTATATCTATCTAAGAAATGTCTTTTCTTGATCCTCAGGAGCAATAGGAATTTGATGGTAACCAGTATATCCATCTAAAAAGTCTTTTCTTGATCCTCGGGAGCAATAGGAATTTGATGGTAACCGGTATATCCATCTAAAAAGCAAAAATATTTGTACCCAGCAAGTCTATCTACTATTTGATCTAGGGATGATAGAGGAAAAGGATCTTTCTTGATGGCAGTGTTTAATTTTCTATAATCAATGCATATGCGCCACCCAGTCACTTGTCTGATAGGTATTAATTCATTATTTTCTTTTGTTTCAACAGTCACTCCTCCTTTCTTTGGTACAGAATGAATTGGACTTACCCAGGCACTATCTGAAATAGGATATATAATTCCAGTGTCTAACTATTTCAAAATTTCCTTCTTAACTACTTCTTTCATTGTAGGGTTTAATCTCCTTTGTGGATCAACTCTTCGTTTATGTTGTTCATCTAATATAATTCTATGCATACAGATCGAGGGACTGATTCCTTTATTATCCGCTAAGGTTCAACTAAAAGCTTTCTTATATCTTTTGAATGTATCTCACAGTTTTTGTTCTTGTAAATCATTTAATTCTGAAGAAACAATAACAGGTAATGTAAATGAGTCTCCCAAAAAAACGTACTTCAAGTGGTTAGGTAATGTTTTCAACTCAAGTTTAGGTGATTTTATAATTGATGGAAATAGATTCTTATCAGCATTTTCTGTAATATCCAACATCTCAAATCTTTCCTGAACATAATCTAATTTTTCATTTCCTAATTTGTCCAGAATAATTTCATCATTTTCTTCAAATTGTTCTTCAAAATGCTCTTCTTTTTTAAAATACTTCTTATTTTCAAAATTTTCTTTAAAATGTTCATTCAAAAGATGTTCAATAATTTCCATGCAAAAACATTCATTATCTCTCTCAGCAGTAGGGTATTTCATAGATTTTGCCNGGCCAGATTGAAAGTAAATTAAGATCGAAGTGAAAAGATCATCACAATTTCTTAAAAATTTTCATGGCTTCATTAATTCAAATCACCGTTTCACAAATCTTGAGACAAGGAGAAAGACAGAGAAAACTACTCAGATCTCATGGGAAAAACACAAATTCACAAATCTTGAGACAAGGAGAAAGATAAAGAAAACTACTCAGATCTCATGAAAACTTGAAATTCATATATAAAATCAAAGTCATACAAACTACAACAAGTAAATAACTTATCCAATCACCATTTCACAAATCTCGACACAAGGAGAAAGACAGAGAAAACTACTCAGATCTCATGGGAAAAACACAACAAAACTAAAGACAAGGAGAATATAGAAAAACTACTCAGAAAAACTACTCAGCACTCATGGGGAAAGCACAACACAACTTGGAATTCATAAATGAAATCAAAGCCATAAAAACTACAACAATAAATAAACTTATCTCTAATTTCTCCCCAAGAACACTCCTTAAAGTTCCTCTGAATCTCTTCCTTTCTTTACAACACACAAAACTACAACAAGTAAATAACTTATCTCTAATTTCTCCCCAAGAACACTCCTCGAAGTTCCTGAACTACAACAAGTAAATAACTTATCTCTAATTTCTCCCCAAGAACACTCCTCGAAGTTCCTCAAAATCTTTTCCTTTTTTTACAGCACACAGAATTCCTCTTCAAAGTAGCAAGAAGGAAGAAATCTCACTTTCCCTCNGGAATTCATATATAAAATCAAAGTCATACAAACTATTACAAGTAAATAACTTATCTCTAAATTTCTCCACAAGAACACTCCTTGAAGCNAATTCATATATAAAATCAAAGTCATACAAACTACAACAAGTAAATAACTTATCTCTAATTTCTCCTCAAGAAGACTCCTTGATGTTCCTCTGAATCTCTTCCTTTCTTTACAGCACACAAAATTCTTTTTTGAAGTATCAAGGAGGAAGAAATCTCTCACTGTCCCTCCACTCTTACAATCTCTTGAAGAAATCCTCACAATATTGGAACTATAGTAAATACACTAATGGAACCTCTCTAACATCCAGGACCTCCNTAAATTTCTCCCCAAGAACACTCCTTGAAGTTCCTCTGAATCTCTTCCTTTCTTTACAGCACACGGAATTCCCCTTCGAAGTAGCAAGGAGGAAGAAATCTCTCACTTTCCCTCCACTGTTACAATTTCTCGAAGAATTCCTCACAGTTACACTCTCTAGCAAGCTCTCTACACACTAATGGAACCTATCTAAGCTCCAGGACTCCTCTATTTTCGGTCAAAATCTTCTCTTTAAAGATGTGGATTAGTTTTCCCAAGAGTTGCTTATGCACCCCTCCAAAATCCAGCCTTATCCATTGTATAAGTACACATAACCATTAATCCCGCCGTCGACGGCCTCGATGGTGCCGTCGGCGGCCTTCTGGAGATTTTGTCCTGTAGCTTCTGGAAAATCTCGTCGTCGGCGGCGTCGATGGCGCCATCGGCGCCCTAGTGCAATTCTCCACATTTTTGTCCTTTTTGCTCCAAATTCGCTCATTTTTGCTCCATTGACCCTAATTCATCATTCCTGCAAAAAAATATCAAAAATATCTTTCTTTAAAGTGCAATATCATTAAAAACAGTATAAAAGAGGTATGAAAATCTCAACCTATTTTCCTTTGGTCAATGTCTCATAAGTTCTATATTTATCCCTATTTTAATAGGGACCTTACAAGTAATTAATACTCTGTAACACCTTTACTTATTTGTATTTAATTGTAGGATTCTTTCTTATTTGTAACCACTGTTGGCACTGTTTCATATTCATAACATATTGATGTGGAGCACTAATGATCCATTGATGTTATCATTCGGTCGTCTGATGCTTTTTTAGTTAACTGGATGAAATTTGATTGGCTTAAAGGTCTTCAACTAGGCTTCTCAAGAGAACCCCTACAGAGTCCTTCTTATCGCTGAGGTGAATTAGACCAACAGGCAGAGGGTACATCACTATAACCTAATGGAAAGTACTCCTTCAGACAAAATGTCTTCATGAAGGATTGTGAAAATGTTTTATAGGATGATTATTTGCAATCTTTGTGAAGAATACTGTAATCAGTAGTGAGAGTTGACAAAACACTACTGTCCCTTAGATCAGGTGCAAAATAATCTTTCATTCGGCTAAACTTTCTTTCAGTTAGCCCATAGTTCCGACTGAATGAAGTGACACTTGACATCTCCGTCTTTCAACCATCTCAAAGTAGTCATTTGGTATCTTTTTGGATAGATCAATTAGATTTTCTTGAGAATTTTTCGGTCATATTTGTTATGTACAGTCTCCATTATCTAACAAATAATTTATAATAAAATATCATTTTCCTGTTTAAAATTAAAATAAGAATTTTGTATTATTTTCATGGAATTTATTAGAAATAATCTTGTTGAATCCAAAATTTATCATTTAGATCACGCCCAAGGGAAAGAGCATGAATGAAGAAGAAAGAAAGAGAGAGAAAGAGAGGGTCTTGCCCCGTTCGGGGGCAAAAATCGGTCTCCTAGTCTTGACGACCTTTATTATTCCATATAGGATACGATTACTAGTGAAAACAAGGAGAACAAGCTCCTTACATTAGGGTGAGATAGAAAGAGCCTAGGGATCCCTTTCGCATGTTAGGGGTCCTTTATTTATAGAGGGGGAAAGGAGAAAAGGAATATTATACTTATGCCCTTGCTTTAACGGGAGTGGAGTGGGGTATTTCAATGCTTCTTATGCTTAGATCAGTTCTACTAGAGCCACTCACATCTAGATTTTTCAACGTCCAGTTATCCATCCAAGTGGTCGAACAGCTGTCAACTGTCTTCCTCCACTATGGTTGGCTAGTTGGGATGGTCAACCGAATTGTTCCCTTTGTGGCCGTCCAAGTGGTCAACTGGAGACTTTGCTTGAGTCTGACCCTTACTTGGACAGCCGAATGAGTTACAGGCAAGTGTTGACCAATAAACTAAGGTGGGTTGTTGGGTGTCATATCCTCTTGGCTAGCGCAATTTGTCACTTGCGTGGCAGGCCATGGTGGCCAACCTGCTGAAGTGGTTGGCTGGGTGATCCTTCGTTTGGCAATTTCAAGTGATCGACCCGATGATCCTGGAATCCCTTTGGTAGTGGTGTCTCCTTTAGTTCGAAGAGGCCTATTTTTAGGCTATAAATGAGTCTCTGAGTTTTTCACCTATGGAGGCGAAGTTGCAATAAGTTTGGAAAACTCATACATTAAAAAAATAGCATTCCATAAGTCTCGAATTAGATGTAGTTTTTGAGTAGGCATTTTGTAATTTTGGTGAGCCCATCTTTAGAATATAATCATTCAAGCATTCTTTTTTTTAGATTTTTGGATACAAAAATTCTTCCCAACTCAATTCTCACTCTTGGCCCACCTTTTTTGCTCTTATTGAAACATCACCTCTGATGGGGCATGCCTTTCATCATGTCTTAGACAAATCTTGTAGCTGGCTTTATAGGGGTAACCGTCGAGAATTGGTAGTCGGGTGATTTTTGTCAAACTCTTTACCGATCTTGATGCTTTTTGACAAATAACCACCTCCATAGAATTTTTTGGATCAAACATTGTTATGGATTTGGAGGTTTCCCAAGGTTGAGTGGGGGTGTGGTGGGGTGGGATCTTGTTTGCTCATCCAGGAGGACAGACTTAATTCAAGAGATTAATCTTGAAATGCTCGTCTCAGAGGAAAGGCTTAAGTGAAAAGATCTTTTGTTTGCTCATTCGGAATAAAAGCATAAATGAAAGAGATAACTTGCTTGCTCATCCAAGAGAAGAGGCATAAATGAGACAGAGTTCAGAGTGCTCATCCCAATGGAGAGACTTAAAAGAGAGATTCTATTTGCTCACATTGGAGGGGAGGCTTGGAGAAATAAAGTTATTTATTTATTTATTTATTTGGAATGCTCTCCTGGAGGAGATGCTTAAAATAAAGTTTCAATTTTTTGTTGTTTCTTTCTTCATTTAAGAAAAAGTAAACAAGGTAACTAAAATGATGTTTATCTTTTTTTGTGTTGCTCTCTTTCTTACTTTCTTCTTCATAGGGTTTGAGGGGGA
This sequence comes from Phalaenopsis hybrid cultivar, assembly GCA_002079205.1. Lineage (NCBI taxonomy): Eukaryota > Viridiplantae > Streptophyta > Magnoliopsida > Asparagales > Orchidaceae > Phalaenopsis > Phalaenopsis hybrid cultivar. The sequence continues at coordinate 54,849 of JXCR01009786.1, read as the reverse complement.
GGTCCGTCCTCTTTTTTCCTCCTGTTTTTTTTTTTTTTTTTTTTTTTNTTTTTTTTTTTTTTTTTTTTTTTTTTTTTTTTTTTTTTTTTTTTTTTTGGTTCTTTACTTCATCTCTTGCTTCTTGTCTTGTTACTTCTTTATTTTTTTGTTTTATGTCTTGTCATGGATTATCTTTTCTCTTTGTTGTTTTCTTCTTGTATTGGCATTTCTTGTTTTCTTTTATATTCTTCTTTTTTTTCTTTTTGTTTTAGTTTATTGTTTCTCAGTCTTTCGATTTTCTCCAACCAGAAAGACTTTTGTCTTGTTAGCAGTACAGTCCACAGTCACCATACTTTTTAGAATATTGAATCAAAAATCTATCCTTTGGATAGCCCCAAGAGATATAGTGTGAATTATGATGGAAAGAGAAAGAGAGGGTCTTGCTCAGTTGGGGGGTAAAGAGGGGTGTCCTGATGCTCAGCAGCCTCTATTATTATACACAAAATAATGTTAAAAATGAGGAAGATGGGGACACACTCCCGACATGCGGGTGAGAGAGATTGAGCCTAGGGGTCCCTTTTTACATGCAAGTGGTCCTCTATTTATAAAGAGAGAAATGAGGAAAGGGATACACTTATACTACTTCTTTAAGTGGAGTGGAGTGTGGTATTTCCTTTTTATGCTTGGACTGATCCTACTGGAGCTTTCCGCAGCTAGACTTCTCGGCGTCAAGTTATCAACCCAGGTAGCTTTTGGTGGTCAATCCAATTGGCCGATCGTTCGGGGGTGGCCTAACTAGGTTGTCGACTGTCTTCCTTCAGTATAGCCGGTTCTTGGTGGCCAACCGGCTAGGGTAGCTGGTTGGATGGTTCCCCTTGAGACCGACCCAAGTGGTAGGCTAGGTTGGCTGGCCATGGTTGGCGGTCGGATGCTTTGCTTGTGGCTGGCCCATAGTTGCCCGACTGACTGAGTTGCAGGTTGGTGGTGGCTGGCCTTGGTGACCTGCCGAGTGGTCGAGCATGGTGGCCAGCCAGCTGAGGTGGTCGGCCCAGATGGTCGATTGGGTATCTTGTTCTTTTGAGTAGCCCAAAATCCTAGGTTGGTGGCTGACCATAATGGTCGGCCGACTAACGTGGCCAGACAAGTGATCCTTCATTTAGCCGACGCAAGTGACCGGCCCAATGGGCATGGCATGTCTTCTATGGCGGCGACTCCCTTAGCTCGGGGAGGCCTATTTTTAGTATATATAAATCTTAACATTATGGTTCTTTTAGTATATATAAATCTTAACATTACATACACTTATACTACATGCAAGTACCACAGTTGCTGCTGTCTGGCAAAATAATGTTTCGTCTGTTTTTTTAAGAAACTTTCGATGAAAGTGGGTTTTGCCATCAGCCATCATCAAATGTGATAGTTGTGAGATTTTTTTTATTTGATTTTTCTCTTAAAAAAAAATTAATTTATAATAGTTATCATAATTTTTTGAACTGAAATTTCTTCTCAAATAGCTTCACAGCTCCTTATTCAAACAACTGTGATGACCGCCCCAAACACATCATACATCCCTATATGACCCAATAACATTATTGCCATTGAATTTGAGCTAAAATACCCTTAAAATTTTGGCTTTCAAGCCATTAAACAACTTAATAAAACTAATTGAAGAAATATAGCACAATCCTGACTGATTAGAACTGTACTTTAGTNATTTTTGTCCTTTTTGCTCCAAATTCGCTCCTTTTTGCATCTTTTTGCTCTATTGACCTTAATTCAACATTCCTGCAATAAAACATCAAAAATACCTTTTTTAAAAGTGCAATATCATTAAAAACAATATGAAAGAGGTACAAAAATCTCAACATATTTTACTTTGGTCATTCACCAACTTTAAATTCCCTTGGGTGGATCAATTTGTCGTGAGCTTGTACCATCTTTTCCTGATAAAGCTCCAAATGTTTTTGTGCTTCAAACTGTTTTCCTTCAAAATTCTCTAGTTCTTCAAGTCTAAGCTTTGCACTTTCCTCTGTTGTAAGTTGATTAGAGACAGCGAATCTGAGAGACGCCGTCTGAATTTCTAATGACAGTACGGCTTCAGACCCGTACACGAGCATGCAAGGTGTACACTGAGTGGGAGTCTTGAATGTTGTCTGGTAGGCCCACAAAGCTTCTAGCAATTTGTTGTTCCAATCTCTTTTATTTTATTTGAGTATTTTCTTTAAAATCTGTACCAATGCCTTGTTGAAGGCCTCAGCCAATCCATTTTCTTTAAGATAGTAAATTGTAGAGTATCTCCAATCTATTTCATTTCGTTTGACAAAGTTGTTGAGTTTGGTGCTTTTGAATGTCGCCCCATTATTGGAGATTACTCTACACGATACAAAGAAATGGTAGACGGTTTGGCTTTTGAAGAATTGGAGGACATGTGTGTTGTATCCTCTCTTAGCGGTACTGCCTCTGCCCATTTAGAAAAGTAGTCTGTAGCGGCGAGAATAAATTTGTGTCCTTTAGAAGATGGAGGGTCTATCGGAGCTGTTATGCCTGTTCCCCAACACTCGAATGACCACGAAGCAACAGTTATGTGTAGCACATTCGAAGGTTGGTGCAAGACCACCCCATGCACTTGACACTGGTGACATTTTCTAGCTGTCTCCATGTAGTCGGACATCATTTCTGTCCAATAATATCCGAGTCTTTTGATCTTCATTTTCATCTTAGGCCTGACTGATGAGTACCACACAATCCGTCATGTACTTGTTTGATAATATTCGTGCTTCGGCTTTGCTTACGCATCATAGCCACATATGGTCGAACGATCTTCTGTAGAGGACATCACTTACTAGAGTATATGACATAGCCCTTTTTGTGATGTGATGTCCCTCAGACTTATCTTCTAGTAGCTTTCAAGTATGTAAATATTCTATTAATGGCTTGCGCCAATCTTCGTTGATATCTGCAACTGCAATCATTATTTTCACTTTTCCAAGCTAGTGTAGACTTTCAAGGTCAATTTGAGACAAAACCTGTCTTCGTTGTACTGTGATTTCGTTGGAATCCTCCGGGGGACATGCCAATTCTTTAGCGAGTTTTGTTAGTGCATCAGCATGGGCATTTTCTCCCCACGGAATCCGATAGAAAATCACATTAGGAATCTGTTCCAGCAGATTCATTATGTAACGATGGTATTCTGCTAGTTTTGGTTTCAAAATTCTATATTGTTCGGTAACTTTCTGGATAACAAGTTGAGAGTAACCATAGATGACAATATCTATTATGTCCAATGAAATTGCCAACTCAACCTCTGTGATTAAGGCTTCAAATTCTGCTTCGTTGTTGGTGCATGGCTCTGTCAGGTGATTTGAGAACCTCAACATACATTTATCTGACATGATAAATATTAAAACTTATGCCTGCTTTGCCTAGTATAACTGTCCCTGAGCCTTTGTCTTTTCTGGCTGATGAAGCACCGTCGAAGCACATTTCCTAGTGTTGCGCACTGGCGAATTCAATTTGTAGTACTTGTTCATCTGGTATTTCATCATTGAGAGGGGGTCCAGCTTGCAGTGGGTGTGCAATGAGAAAGTTTGTTAGAATTTGTCCCTTGATAGCATGAAGGGAAACAAAAGTTATATCAAATTGCAATAAAGACATTGACCATCTTGCTAGACGTCCGGAGAGTGTTGGTCGGGTCATCAAATATTGCAACAGATAAACTTTCGAGATTAGGGTAATTTTATGAGAAAGCATGTAATTTCTAAGCTTTTGGGATGCTAAAATTAGTGCCATATAATGCTTCTCAATAGGTGGATACCTCACTTTCGTTGGTATCAGACGACTACTTAAGTAGTAGAGTGCATTGTCTTTACCCTTATTGTTGACTCTACTACTCTAAGTATTTTCTTTACAATCAAGGGCTGACACCTAGCTGAGAGATTAGAAATAAAGCGTCTCATATATGCCAACTTCCCTTAGAAGGAATGTAGTTGCTTTAAAGTTTTCTGAGGAGGCATTTCCAAGATAGCTTTAATCTAACCCGGGTCGATCTCGATTCCCCGATGATGGACAATGAATCCCAAAAATTTCTCAGAGGTAACGCCAAAGTCACACTTTAACAGATTCATTTTAAAGTCATATCGTCGTAACAGTTCAAACACAATCCTCAAATCATACAAATGGTCTATTTTTTGTTTAATTTTAATGAACAAATCATCTTCATTGCTCATTGGTATGTAGCTCCAGGGTTCTTTAACCCAAACGACATTACTGTGTAACAGAAAATTCGAATCAGTGTTTTGAAGGCTGTAAGTACTGCATCCTTAGGAGCCATCTTGATTTGGTTGTACCCCAACGATCCATCCATCAAGGATAAAATTTTGTGTGTAGAAGTGATATCCACCACCATTTCTGGTATTGGTAGCGAAAACTCATCTTTCGGACATGCTTTATTTAGATCTATGAAATCGACACAAACATGTATCTGTCCATTTTTCTTCTTGACTGGAACGATGTTAGCTAACTATGTGGGGTACTGCTCTTCCCGCACAAAGTTAGTGTCTATTAATTTCTTGACCTCGACTATGACTTGCTGTTCTATTCTGAGGCGCATTCGTTTGGCGGCTTGTTTTACTGGAGTCATTTCTTTGTCCACCTTGAGTTTATGAACTACTACTTCTACTGACAGTCCTGACATTTCATCATAACTCCAAGCGAAGCAATCTTTGAATTCTGTTAATAGTTTGATCAATTCTAAAGTTTGTTCATAGTTGAGTAAAGAACTTATAAAGGTAGGTCGAGGTTGTTCTTCAGTCCTGAGGTTAATTTCTTTTAACTCGTCGACAGTTGACTTGATTTCCTCCTCAAATTTTAACGGAGCATCTTCTATTGGTTGATCATTAGAGTCATCTTCTATATCAAGGCAATCCTCTCCTGATTTACTAGTAATAACCATGCAAAATTTTGAATCATCAACTTGTCCCACTGTACCAAATCCAAGACCCTCTTTCGAGTTGGGAGTTCAACTTTTAACACTTCATAATTTTTCAAAGAGTTGTAATTTACCTTTTGGCATTTGTTTTGGCAAATATCCCTGTTGAATTAACTTTTGTATATAAGGCAAAAAGTAACCAAAAGGCAATTCCATTAATTCGTTAGGATCATCATTCAAATTTGCATGATTTTCAAGATCAATAGAGGTAGAAGCACGATAAATTTTGATCAGTTTTGAACCAACACTACGGTCCTCCTTGACCTCTAAACTCTCGACCTTTTGAGGGAGGATCAGAGTAAGGGTCATAGTATTCACATAGTAGTTTATCCGATCATACATTATTTCATATTAACTTTTCTCCGTATCTTCTAAGAATATCTCGTACTGAGGTTTCTTCTATTTTGTCATCGTTATTAGTAATGTTGATAGTTGGCCTAGTCCGTTCAACAATTAGATTGATTCTTCCTCGTCCACATCCCCAGCCTCGACCTCGGGTGCGCGAACCAAAAGAAGCTCCACCAATTTGATATAGAAGGGTGGTGGAAGCTTGTTGAAGCGGAGTTGAATGGCCTCCTTTTTGTGATTTTTCAAAATCTTTATTTTTATTTGTTGGAATCTTGCACGAGAAGACATTTTTCTTTGGTGGCACGTAGTAGGCAGCATCTTAATGAATGCCGCCTTCATGATTTGAAAACGGTTGTAGATCTCCTTTGATGCAGTATTCTTGTCCTTCTTTGCAATATTTGATGCACTGATGTAGAGATGATGGAATCATGTTGTGTTCATGAATCCACGGTCGACCCAGTAGAGCATTAAAAGATGTCTTGATATCAATGATATGAAATTTTGTGGTTGTTGTTAGTTTTCCGACCTTCATAAGTAATGTGATCGATCCAAGTGCTCTTTCTCTTTTTTGGTTAAATCCTTTTAGCATCATTTTATCGACCGTAAGTTCTTGGGCTTTGATGTCCAAGTAGGTCAATGTCTGTAGACTCATTAGTTTGAGAGATGCTCCTGGATCTACCCGAACTCTGGACAATATGAATCTGCCAATGTTGACGGAGATGTAGAGTGGTCGGTTATGATCAGTGATACCAAGCAGCAAATCTTCATTTATGAAGGTTACCCCTGACTGTTCTTTCAACGAGCAAACTTCATTTGAGGATGTGCTAGCCAACTGAGCTAAGCAAATCTCAGGGTCGAGCAATGCTGTAACCAGAGACTCTCTCATCTTCTTTAACAAGATCAGAGCATTGTAGATGCTTAGTCGGGCCGGCAACTTTCTAAGATGAGCTAGCACATTGTAATCCAATTTGTATGGCCTTCCACTTCTCTCTTGACTGTATGGTTCCTCCATTGAGGAGGTGGAGGTAATTCCTCTTGAGTTACTATTTGTTTTCCTTTGTATGTATGAGCTATCCTTGGTGGAAATACTTTCCCGCTTTTTAAGTTTATTTCTTTAATTTCTTCTTCATGAGGTACCTTTATTGAATTTTCTGTTGTTTCTACTTTATCGAAAAGATCTAAGCTAAGGGTGAGTGGTGCACCGTGGTGTTCGAGGATTGGCTCCTTGCTCCATGTGCTGTCGTAAGCTGTATCGTTGATGTCTTCTTCGGTATTGTTAGTAAGTTCATTGGACTCAAGTACGATTTGAGGATCATTTTGAGAATCGAGATCAGAGTTAAATTGGTCACAATCGATTACTTCATCACTAGAAAGAGTTAAAATGTAGTAAAAATCACGATCATTATATTCATCATCCCTTGGAGGGGTAACCAGATAATCATACAAAGTCAAGGGTTTGAGGATTTTCTTCCCTGAATACAAGACAAGAAATTCAGTAGAGGCAGCCCCTATCCTACCCCTCGTGCTATCAATCCTCGTGATGTTGTTCTTCTTTTTCTTTGACTTTGATTACGATGGCTCTTGCGGTGAAATCTTCATCTCAGGCCTGGCAGGCTGAAGACTCTGAGCAGTAGTTTACTTTGAAGTATTCTGGATTTGATTTAAGATCTTCTTAGATGGCTTGCTCCAAATTGTATCCCATCCACCTTTTCTGGCATGTGCGGAAGATTATTTTTATGAATTTTTTATTTGATTTAAGACCTTCTTAAGCTTGTTCCAAGTTGTACTCCATCCAACTTATCCAGCATATGGATCAATCAGAGAGATTAGCTAGGGCAAAATCATATTTATGGAACCTTTTTCAAGTTCTTTTAAATACTCTTTCGGGATTGTTATATTTCCTTTTTTGAGATTTTTCTCAAGCCAATCCTTAAAGATGAAACATTCTTCTATTGTATGTCCTAGTAATCTGTGATGTGGGCAATAATTCGGTTGATCCTTCTTATCGACCTCTTCGGGTGTCTTTGGGTCTGGTAGTTTGAACTTGGACTTCTTTATCAGACTTCTACATATTTTAGATACATCTTCATCTTTAAAAGAATACACCATTTTTTTTCATTCTGCAAAAGTTATTCTTTTATTCTGATATGATCCTCCCCAAGGTGGTCACTTGTTAGACTGACTATTCTATTTCAGAGCCTGCTGTGACGAAGATTGACGAGAAGTTTCTTCATATATCTGTATTAGTTGTTTTCCTTTATCAATAGTTGCGACTGTTTCGGATTTCTTTTCAAACACTCTGGTTATCATAAATTTCTCGTGAGAATCCATATGCTTGATTTGTTCCTGATTACTGCTAGCCTTGCTAAGTAGCTTCTCGAAGGATTTGATGGTGAGTCCCTTGAGCATGAAAGCTACGGGGCCATGAATTCTTTTGAGTAAATTCTCAATTGCATGATGTTCCTGTAGTTGAGGTTCACATTTCAAGCTAAGGTTTCTCCACCTCAAAATGTAATCCACCAAAGTTTCGTTGGCCTTCTGTTTTTCCATCATGAGTTCTCCTATAGACACATGATGTTGCACTCTAGCAAATCTTTTTATAAATAATTGCTCCAACTCGGCGAACGTCTAAACCGATCCGTTGTGTAAATCGGCATACCAATCAAAAGCAACTCCTGACAGGCTGCTGACAAACTATTGACAGAGTAAAGCTTTGTTATTTCTTGTATTGCTACAACTACCTCGGAAGTGTTCTAGGTGCTGTTTAGGATTTCTGGTCCCATCAAATATCTTGAAGTTTAGGAATACAAAACCCTTAGGGAAAGGTACGACATCGAACTCTTCCTGTTAAGGTCTACCTTTTAGAATCAATGCACCACCCTTAGATTGGGTTAAGGCATCCTGAACTTGCTCGACCATCTATTTAAATTATTTCTTCAGCATGGCACTTGGTGGAGAATCCTTCTTAAGTTGCTTATCTCTGTTTGTTGAGACAACCTCTCTTCTTTCATCTGTAATATGTATGATTTATGGTTGGTTAATCTCCGAAGATGCTAGTTATGACGCTTGTGATTTCCCTTGAACTGTGGCCATAGTAGCGGCCATCTCTTAAATCCTTTTCTCCAATATGCTGACTTGCTCATCCCTTAGGAGGATAGCCCTATTCAACTCATCTACGGTGTTCTCTTAACTAGAAGGTTGGGGCGTTGCACACAGATGTAGTGGCCCTAGTCTTGATAACATGGACATCCATGAAATCTTCTTTGATGTAGTTGTTATAGTCGAAATCTTCATCATTGTTGTCAATGGAAACTCTGTGTTCCCGAGCCAACTCAGAAATCTAAGCCCTGAGCTTTTCAAAATTTTCTTTGATTATTGATTCTTGAATCATCTTAAGAGCTGGAGGACCTTGTTGGACATCCTCTACTTGTTCCTCCATCTCGCTGGCAATCATTGTAACGATGTCAGATATTTCAGACCTTGGCTTCATTCAATGATCTTTCCTTGCAAGTTCATTGGACTATATCAGTGCAACAACCTTGGGTATCCATATTTTTCTCTTTGATGATGATGTCTCGGGATGGAGTGTCATAGCATAAACATTGGTATGTCAAGAAGAAATCTGCTCCCCACGTTGTAGACTAGATAGAATATCATGTAATCTCTTTTTCTTTTCTTTTTAGGAATATCTTTGTAATGTATACTTGGTAGGATTCTATGACTCTGTCTTAGCTTTACTGGTTGACGGCCTGTGGTTGTGGTCCTGGTAGCGGTGGAATCTGTAGTAACAGCGACAGTGTCAACACAGTTTCCCAGGCAAGATAGGACGGGAATACGAGCGGGCAGATTTTCATTTAACTTTTGTTTGGCAGACTTGATGTCCTTTAAAATCTCTTACTTCATTTAATGGGATACTGCATGTCCCACTCCTTTGAGTAACTCACGGACTAAACAACCCTCTTTGACAGCTAGTCTCTGAAAAACTGAGCTGACTTGAGTGATAGAGATAGACTTCTTTTTCTCTCTATCCTATCCATGAAGTGATGATAACGCAGCAGCAATCTTCTCGACACTCTCGTGTCCGTCGGTGTCCACTAGAGGATGAAATCTGCTTCCTTGCAGCAGTGGATATATTTTTGATAGTTCAAATTCGTCTTGGTGAGGCTCTTCCTCGACGGGTGTTTTCTCAGGAGCCTGAGCTATAGTAGCTTTCTGAATCCTCCTGTTGCGATTTCTTTTCTAAGTTCGGGTTAGTGGTGTAGTCTTTGAAATTGATCTAATTTCAAACATTTAAGGTGGAGCAGTTAATACTTCAATTGGATCCTCAACAGTCATTTTTTCTTTTCCCTTGATTGTGGGAATAGTAGGTTTAATCGGTGTTGTGGTGGTAGCAGTGGTCTTAGCTTTCTTTTATGAAGGGAAGTCTTGAAGACAATTTAGGTTGAACTCAGCAGACGGCTCCTAAATTTCCAGAGCGGTAACTTTCATCATGACAAACAGAGCTTTTCTAAGGATGACCTTGAGGTCTTCAAATCCTACTCCAAACTAAACGGTGGGAACAATGTTGCGTGCTTCGAGGCTTGTCGGAAAGTTGCAAGAAAAAGTCAATGTTGGGTAGGCCATTGCACCATCTTTAAAATAAGAAAGCTCTAGGGTTAGGTATATGACCAAAACCTTATAATCTTAGTGTGAGCACTAAAATTAAATAGAGGTTAATCTGCAGACGGGGTAAGTTTTAGTTTGTGGAGATTTTAAAAATTTTAATAAAAAGGTGATTTGAATATAGAAAACAAAATTTAATTTGTAAAAAAGAAAATTTGAAGCACGCACAACAAAACATAAATTTAATTTAATTTTGACAAGAGCAATTCAAACTTGAAAATCAGATGTGAAGTGTTTAGGACCCGGTGCGGGACCCATTTAGCAACACACAATGCCCAGGTAGATTTGTTCCACCAACACACTTATTGGGTTCCGACCCCACATGAAGATTTAAAGAGTCCTTAATGGCCTCTTGAACGCCTCTGTTCAAAGGTTATTGAACAGGTTGTCCTGAAGTCCAAAGAGTTGACCGTACCTTCCCAAGGTAGAAATGGGTAAAGCATGCAACGGAAGAAGGGTAATTTTGGTTCATAAGTGACATGAACGCATTACCGATGTATGAAGATAATTTTTCTTTATTTAAATGGAGAGAAAAGCTTGTCCCAAGTGGAGTCACCAGAAGCTGTCGACACTATTTTGGTTTGAAGGAGTTGCCTGTAAGAAGCTGTCGATCACCAGAACTGAAATCTCGTCGCCCACTTTGTAAGGACATTTACGTTTAGAAAATTATGAAATCAAACTGACCTTATATTTTTATAGTTTAAATGAAAGAGCGTTATACCTTAAATCCTTTATCTATCCCGAACAATAAACAAAAGACTTGAGGATGATGCTCGATCAAATAAACTAAGAAATGTATGACGTCCATTTGGTCTGTGAAATAATTTTATTTGTCGATAATTTCCCCTTTTTAATATGAAGAATTAAATAGGGTTTATATTAAGCTAGCTTCGAGAAAAGCTTCCTATAAGGGCAAGCCCCTATAGTTACTTACATTTTAAATGACCGAAGTCATCTAAGAAAACTCTCAATAAATATCAAGAAATATTATCTTCAAGGAATTCAAAGGAAAGGACTTTTCAATGATATCAGACAAGGAGGTGTGAAATTCGATTGACACAAATTTGGAACATTTTATTTTGAGAATCCAAAAGAAGAAGACCTAGGGGATGTCATAGATCCGGAGGAGAACCTCGGTGACCTCCTCTTCTATCCTATTATTTGGTTTCAATTTTAAATAGAAATATTTAGGTGTTTCATCCTGTCAATTTTATTTGTTAGGGCTTATATTTGTGTGAGACGATCACACAAATAGCCTGAAAGATGTGAGGGTTTAGGTCATGACAAACGTCAACCTTGGAATCCTAAGATGAGTTAGATCTTAGATTGTATGACATGATTGTACAATGGCCTAAAGATGAGGTGAGGATTTATGTTGCATAAGCAAAAAACCTTGAAATCTTATGGCTTGGTTTTTTAATTCTAAGGAAGGAATGGTTAAGCTGAAGAAGATAGGTTTTGCTGTTGAAGATGACCGTGCTGCCCATCATGCTAGCTCCAAGCTCCTTGTTATGACGAGTTTGAGTTTTCTAAGGTGTCAAGTTATGATGTCAAATCAGGTGACCCTATGGTTTAAGTTCCTTAGTTTTTATGGGGCATGTTAAATTTGATTAGAGTGACACCAGTTAGGATCCTATGGATCCCTCGTTCTGGCACTACTATTTTCTATTGAATTCACTTAGTCCAAACAAATTTACTAAACTCAACTTAATGAGTTTCATAATTCCATTTAGACCGTGAGAAGCCTCGTTAGCTACCGTAGGTTACCTCCTCCGAGGGGTTCCCAATCATCCAATAGAGACGTCTTAATTTAGTGTAAGTTGTTGTTTTGTGTGATGTTTGTGATTAAATTTTGAGTTGTCTTATATTTTGAATGTTGTGACGGTGAATTTTATCTTTTTCGATTTTAGTTTTAGTTTTGGTTTTGATTTTGATTTTGTGACTATCCTAGTAGTTTTGGTTTTCATGCAGGGTGACAACGTTATTTAGCATGTAATTTTGTGTTAGCATCAAAAGTACAGTACGAAAGTACAAGAAAGATAGCGCTGTAAATTGTAAAAGCGTACCTAGCGAGTTTTCTCGTTCCACCACCTAAAACTTAAAATGCATGTCAGGGCATTTTATATGAAGCAGGAAAGTAAAGTGTTGGCAACCTACCTAACCCTAGGTCATATCTTGGTGGGTCCCTTCTAGTTTGATTAAGCATGATTTTGTTAAGCAAAGCATATCAAGTTTAGTAAACCTCTGAGGTATGCAACAAGTTAGGAGGAAGAAGCAGGTAAATGCTTCCCTCTCACTACCCGGTGAAAGGCCTCAAGCTCATTTAAACTTATTATGGCTTAATAATTCACCTTATGAACACCCTAATGCTCAATGAACATTGATGTCCTAATTATCCCTAAGAGTAGGGTAATTATCACTTGTGATTTAATTTTTAAATTATGTGGGTGAAAACCCTTAAAAAGGCAAGTTAGTGTTATCAAAGAAATTTATCCAAATTTTTTAATTTGGGCTTGTGGTGTTCTAAAGGTGTTAAATTTTAGCTATGTTTTCTTTTCTAATCCTCATTTATTCAGTCTCGATTTAACTTAGATCACTACTAAGCCCTTAAGGCCTAGGTGAGTGTCTTAATTAATTTTGAAAAGGATAAGTTTTAGGTGATCCTGATTCATTGTTTGAATTTCATTTAAACATAAAATAGGGGAAATAAATTGATTAATTATTGACATCAAATGTCATACCCCTTAGTCCTCAATTCATTTAATTTTAATAAACTTCCAAATATTAATATATTAAAATTTTATTAATTTATCCTTTTAATTAGAAAGTAAGGTTAGTTTCTACCAATTAATCCCCTTTTTAATTTCAATCTTCCAAACATGTAATTAAGAGCAGAGGTTGTCAATTTCCCTCCTTGAAATTAAGCTTAAATATTAAATAAGGCCAAATTCCTAAAATTACACTTTTGCCCCTAAGGCACTAACACTTCATAATTTGTCAAATTTAAATCAAATGAGTTTGAAATTTTTATCCTACCTCATTCATGGGTCAATTAATACATAAAAGGAGACAATGCGATTTTTCAAAAATTAATTTAATTTATATAATTAATTTCATGCAAAAATAGGATTTCTAAAAGAAAATTTGATAACTTGAACAAGGTAAAGCTTAGTTACTTGAAATTTTTACTGAAGGTAGACCTTGACTAGAGAGCAATTTGAACAAACTTTTGTAATTTTTTAAATTTTATTTAAATTATTATAATTATTTTAAATTATGGGGTATTTATTAAATATAAAATATTTTAAATGTTGAAAATTATGTTTTGTATTTTTCAAAAATCTTCCTAAGGTTAAAGAACCCAAAGAAGTAAATTTTATATTTTTCTTATTTTTCTTTGATTTATTAGAATTATTTTAGTTGAAATCCATTTGTTAGCCTTTAAAAATTATTTTAAGCTTAAAAATTCAATATCTTTATTTAGAAAATCACGAAAAATATTCCAATATTTTCTAAATGCTTAGAAAACAATTTAAAACATTTCCATGAATTTTATTATTTTTGTGAGTTTTATGAATTTTAAATTATTTAATAATTTAAAAATAGGCTAAAAATGAAGTTTTTATTTTAAATACCATTTTATTTTTATAAAATTTCCCTTATCACAGAAAACTCCAAAAATAAGTTTTCATAAATTTTGGAGATATATTTTGATCATTAAAAATTATTTTAGAGCCAAAAATGCATTTAACTTAGAAAATCAATTTGAGTTATCTAATGAGTTCAAAATGATTTGAAATTTTTATGGAGAGTTCTCTGGATCTTGGAGATTAAAAATTAAGTCATTTTGATATTTGTGTTTTCAAAAATGAATTACTTTTGTTTTTTTAGGGTTTTGGAAGATTAGGTTCATTTTGAATGCTTGACTCATGAGAAATTTTCTTAAAGGTTCTCTGGACATAGTGAACCTACAAAAATTTTCTTGAATTTTTCTAAGTAACATGCTAATTATTATGATTAATTTATGTAAATAATAGAAATAAAATTGAAAATATTGATCTCTATCTAGAGTTCTTTACTAACTTTGGAAAAATCAGTGAATGTTCCCCTTGACAGAGGCCACAACATACGAAAATTTCAAGCCATAATGAAATGCCTATATGAATGGAGAATTAAAAGACTCAAAAAAGTGTTTAATTAACAAAAAATAAAATATGCATCAAATGGACTTCAAATTATTTCCATATTGTTCTCCTCTATTCACTGAGCAAGAAGGTATTTTTATTTTTTTTTGTGATTTTTCTACACCAAGATATGAATTTTTGAAGTAGGGAGTTTTTTCTGAATTATTTAAATCCTTATTTATTAATTTAAACGTGTGGCGTCTCGTCAACCTACGACGGCTTTGAAACTCCACACAGCGCACTCCCATTCGACATCGCCGTCCACTTCAGTGCTGAATCTGCCTGCGGTTCACGTAAGGAATAGATGTCCGGCTTGATCATGACCGTCCGTCTGATACACGCTTGATCGAACGACGCTCCTTCATCGTCCCTGATAGCCTAGCTCGAGAACCGTCCATCTTCCAAGCTTGATATCTCCCTCATGTCTCAACCAAATTAAGTTAATTTTTTTTTTAAAATGCTCTTCTAGACTAGAGGAACATATCCATATGCTTAAGATGCCATGAAATCAACTCAAAGTAAATAAAGAATCTAAATGCGCTCAAAAAGAGGAGGAGTTGAATAACTTTGCTCTGAGAAGGGAAGCTTCAATCAAAGGTGCTTAGCACGTTCATTGGAGTCTAAGGAGGCTAGGGATTGAGCCTCTTGCTGTGGTGTAAGGTCTAGGTATGAATTCAACCAAGCTCGATTTAAGGTGTTGGTCTAGAGCTATGTTAGGGGCTCTGTGGAAGAGGGATTTGATGGGGCTTTATCTTCTTTCAATGCTGTGAAGGTGTGAGTAAGTTTAATTTGAGTTTGGGGGACTGTGGAGGTGTATTAAGCTATGTCTTAGTTTTAGGCAGAAGTTTGAGTTTAAAATTGAGCTTACAGAGTGGGAATCTGTAGGGGAAAGTGATTGGGTTGGACTGAGGAGGTCTCAAAGAAGCTATGTGAGTGATTTGGGAGGCTCTCTCTGAGAAAATTTTAGCACTCCCTCCATGGTCGTGGAGGTGAGCTTTTATAAAAATGGCTAAGGGGTGGCTGTCATGGCCAATTAGGGGGTGCAATGTGGTGCTTAGGTGGAGGGAAGATAGCCTCTAACATCTCATTTGCATGAGGTGGCCTCTTGGTTTGATTTGGCTGAAGTTTAAGAGGAGGTGACCCTAGGTTTAGGCTTTTCCGACGTCTAGGCCGGCCAGCCATGGCAGGGGGAGGTGTCTAAGAGCTAAGGGAACCCGGGGGAATATGTCATAGCAATTTAATGGGCTTGGTTTTAGTTTTGGCAAAATGAATCTTAAGCTTAAGAAATTATGGCATGAAATGCCTTAATTTAAGGGACCATTGGTCCAGGGCTTAGTTTAGCTGGTTAGGTGAGTTTTGGCTCAATCTTAGGGTCCAACTAATGGCTGTGGAGTCATTAATTTGATGGCTTTGGGGCGGTTAGGCTACACTTAGTGCATGGGTCCAAGTATTGGGTGAAAATGATAAAAACTTGGGTTTGGGTTAGGCTGGCCATGTCCTTGAGCCAAATTGATTGATGCACTTAATGTATATTATTGTAAAGAACATTTTTGGTAAAAGATTGAAAGGATTTTGAGTTCAATTGAAGGGTCAATTTTAAGGAATTTAAAAATTGACCATTTTGGGCATGTGGGCTAGACTTGGGTCTAGATTGGGCTAACCTTTGGCTAAGTCCCAATTGGTTATTGAGAATGGTGAATCAGAATGCCATGAAGAGTTTTAAACTTGAATATGGTGACAATTTTTGGATTAAGGCAATCAATTTGGTGAAATTTGGGGTTTGTTCCTGAATTTCAGTTAATTCATAAGATATAATAACAGGCGATGTAGACGACTCTCCTAAAAATACACATTTTAAATGGGCAGGTAATATCTTCAATTCAAGTTCAGGTGGTTTAATACTTGAAGGAATAAGATTTTTTCTATCATTTTCCAGTAAGTCTAATGCTTCAAATTTGCTCTGAATATAATCCAAATCTTCTTTTTTTACTTCATCTTCAGTATCAAAAATTTCTCCTTACTTTAATTTATCTTTGAACTCATTCTTATACTGCTCATTGCTTAGATAATCAGCTACTTCCATCCTAAAACATTCATTATCTTTTTCTATTGCCGGATATTTCATAGCTTTTACTATATTAAATTTCACTTCTTGATCATTAACTCTAATTATTAATTATCCTTTTTGCTCATCTATTACAGCTCTCCCTGTTGCGAGAAATGGTCTCCCTAAAATAATAGGTATCTCTTTATCTTCCTGCATATCTAATAATATAAAGTTTACAAGGAAAATAAATTTATCCACTTTTACTAGCACATTTTCTATAACTCCTTTTGAATAAGTTATTTTTCGATCAACTAACTGAAGAGTTACAGTAGTAGGGGAAATTTCTCCCAAATCTAAACATTTAAAAATTGATAAAGGCATAAGAATGATACTCGCTCCTAAATTACATAAAGCTTTTCCGTGAAACTTTTCTCCAATTGCATAAGGTATAGTAAAACTACCAAAATCTTTTAATTTTTCAGGAAGTTTTTTTTTAATAATAACACTACACTCTTCACTGAGTGCAACGGTCTTATGATCTGTAAACTTATTTTTCTTGTTTAATACACCCTTCATAAATATCACATAACTTGACATTTGTTCCAAAGCTTCAACAAAAGGAATATTTACTGTTAACTTCTTAAGGATTTCCAAAAACTTTGTAAATTAATTATCTTTATTCTTCGGCTTCAGTCTCTGAGGAAACAGAGGTAATGGTTTTTCTACAGGGGCCTGTGTTTGTTCATTTTCCTGTTGATCATTTTCCATTTCTTCCTTCTCTTCAACAACTTCAGTTTCTCTTTAGATCCTTGTTTCAACTTCTTTTCAACTTTCTAATTGAATAGCTTTAATTTGTTCTTTATTTTGATTTTTGGTTTAACTTCCATTGTACTTAGAAGGATTCCTGAAGGTCTATTACTAAGTGCAGTAGCAATATGTTCTAATAGATATTCAATATTTCTACTAGCAGCCCCTTGTTTCTGTATTTGATTTGCCATATTCAACATTACTTATTCAATCGTCAACTTCTTTTCCTTAACTTGTTGGTTAGGGTTGCAATTAAATCTTTAGAGGATAAAAAGGTCAAAAATTAGGATTTCCTTGATTGTTCATATTTTCGGATGGATTCACCAAATTATTATAATTATTCCAACTAAAATTAGGGTGATTTTTCCCTCCAAGGTTAAAATAGTTAGAATAGAGACTAATATTTTAATTATTTATAATGTTTAAGGTTTCATAAGATGATTGAGTATCAATAATCTGTCCTAGTGAAATCTCCTCTAATACTCGGGGTATTTGAGAATAATTCACTCCCATCTGATCAATCTTTTTAGAAATAGCAGTAATTTGAGATGCCAAAATAGACATTGCATCAGAATCATGAATACTAGCTACTCTCTTAGGATTTACCCTTTTAGAGGGCCATTGAAAATTATTAGTAGTCATTTCTTCAATTAAAGAATACACTTCATCAAAATGTTTTGACATTAATGAACCACCCGCTGCAGCATCTATAATAGATCTAAGTGATCCCACTAATCCATTGTAAAGTATTTGAATTATTAACCAATCTGGTAAAGCATTGTGTGGACACATCTATAATAGATCTAAATGATCCTACTAATCCATTGTAAAAAGTTTGAATTATTAACCAATCTGGTAAAGCATAGTGTGGACATTTTTTAAGAAGATCTTTTGATCCTACTAATCCATTGTAAAATATTTGAATTATTAATCAATCTGGTAAAGCATGATGTGGACACTTCGTAAGAAGATCTTAAATTCTTCCCAGGCTTCATATATTGATTCCCCTTCAAACTGACAAAAAGATGTAATATCATTTCTAAGCTTATCAGTTTTTTAGGAAAGAAAATATTTGGCCAAGATTTTTTTTTATAGTTCTTCCCAAGTTCTAATAGATCCATGATACTAAAAAATTTAACCAAGCCTTGGTTTTATCCATTAATGAAAAAGGAAAAAGACTAAGCCTAATAGGATCGTTAGACACTCCATCATATCTAAATATAACACAAATTTCAAGAAAACTAACAAGATGTAAGTTAGGATCTTCAGTAGGTGATCCTCAAAATTGATTATTTTCTACCATACGGATAAAAGCACATTTAAGCTCAAATGAATTAGCTGCAACATCAGGATTTATAATTGTCAATTAAAGTTCATCTGTTGTCGGTTTCACATAATCTCAAAGGTCTTTGTCGATTTTCATTTATTGGATTATCTAAGTTATTCGCCATTTCTTGTAAATTTTTAATTTCTCTTTATTGTTTTTAAATTTTTCTAATAGTACGTTCTAATTCTGAATCGTAAGGTACTAAACCTTCAGATCCAATATTTTGCATAAGCAAATTAAGTAAGCAAAGTAAAATAAACACTCTAATAAAAATATTTTTATTTGTATTTTTGATTTTTAAATTTTTTTATGGTATATATATATTATCTCTAAATTTCTTAATTTATCAAAACTATTTAATTTAACTGTTACCATCCCCGGCAACGGCGCCAAAAACTTGATCCAATTTTTTTGTTACGATAGAATGTGTAAAATTTAAATAAGTATAATAAATTAATATTTAAATTCTATGCAAGTATACGTATCATTAAAAAGTAATAATGGACTTTCTATTTAAGCCCTAATATCGATCCCATGGGGAAGGTTTAAATTGGAAATGATAAATTTGCTAGATAATTCATAGAAAGTTAATTGAAATCACTTTCACTAATTTCATTTGTTGAGATGTAATCAAAATTAAATTTCTAAACTATTATCAAATCAAAAATTCAAAGTTTAAAATAGTAAATACTAATTTGTTAAATATGTTTATGTAATGAATATTTTATGAGAAAAAGTATCCTTTCCACTATAATGAAGCTGTGGTAAAATGAGATGAGATAAATGTTCATAATATGTATTGTGTCAAATAGGAGCAATTTTAATTCTCTACCCTGATAAAGTTCATAGAAAATTATTGGATAATCTCAATGTTTAGTCCCTAAATCCATGGCTAGGCTAGGAGGATACCGGCTCCCACTCCAGAGCTCCTACTTCCCTTCACCTGAAGGCTAGCTCTCACTTCAGTTTTTAAACAATAATACCGAGTTGAAGATTTTAGTCTGTCACCCTAAATCTTCCCCAATTCTACACCCAACAAAGAATATTTCCCTATTTATTTGTACTTAATTCCATGAACGATGTTCTCCTCCATGGAATCAATTGTGATCCTCACTCAGTTGTTAAACTCATACTCCATTTCCCGGATCATATGTTTCACAACACATTTTAACAATTTAATTGGCCAGATTGAAAAGTAAATTAAGTTTGGAGTTAAAAAATCATCACAATTTATTTTACATTTTAATATTGGCACATCCATATTTTCTCTTCGTTTCACCATATCTCAGAGTAGGGAGAAAGATAGAAGGAACTACTCAGACTTCATGAGAAAGAAATAACAAAACACAAATTTCATATATAAAAGAAAGTTCATCAACACTTATTGAAAAACAATACTTATTTGAAAACTCTTTCTCAAAGCAAATCCTTTGTAACCTTTCCTTAGAAATGCAAGAAGAATATATATCTCACTTCTCTCCATCTCCAACACTCTTACAGAAAGTTTCACACTAAATCTCACCACAAAAACACTAAACTATGAAAGAAAAATAAAAAATTGACTCGAATATGGTAGTGGAATGGAATGATGTGATGCAAAAAATGAACCTAGAGGACTAAAAAACGAGGAGGAGCACTTTTTCTGATGAAATTTGGCCCTAAATAGAGCCCAAGGTCGGTTCTCCAAGAGGTGCCTCTAAAAACTCTTGAAAAAATCATTCAAATACATCGAACCTTCTAGAAACGAGGTCTGCACCGCATTTGGCACCGTCGGCGATGGTCTGGCGCCGTTGGAGCTGAGTAAAAATCTCCAGCCTTAAGTTGTTATGCACCGTCGGCACTGACCTCGGCGCTGTCGGCGCTGAGCATTTCTTTAAAAACGTAATTTTGACTCCAAATTTCATCCTTTTTGCTTTCTTTTTGTTTTAAGCCCCAAAAATCAACAACATGCAAGAAAACATCAAAATACCTTCCATTTTTTTGCTTTAAGTCCTAAAAATCAATAACCTACAAGAAAACATCAAAATACCTTCCATTAAAATCAATATCACCAAAAATGAGTATAAAATATGGGTCTAAAAATGCATATATTTTCGGTGTATCAGGTATTTGTCTCTTCAAATGAAAAGTGTGTCTTTTGGGAAAAAAATAAATTTTGTGTCTCTTTAAAATAGTCAGGCTGGCGCCCTCATCATAGGGGAGTGTGTGTGTGATGGGGTATGTATGTTGTAAAAATAAGGATGAATGTTTAGAGATCTTAGAATAGGAGTATAAATGTAGATTTATACCTTTTTTGGAGAGATTTGAAAGGGGAATTTGATAGACCAAAATAATATACTATTTTAAGTACCTATTTTATGCTTATTTTTTATGATATTATACTTTAAAGAAGTGTATTTTTGTGTTTTTGTTGCAAGTATTTCATTTTTAAGCATTTTGAGCAAAAATTATAAAAAAGACAAAATTTTGAGCAAAAAGAGCTAATTTTGCGTTTTAGCGCATCATCTGTCAGATTGGCGCATGATGCGCCAAAATCCAGAGAGCTGGTGCATCATGCGCCAGATCGGCGCATAATGTGCTAGATTGGCATTTGATGCACAAGGGACAATTTTTTCAAATTAAGCCAGTTAGAGATAAATTTTGTGCAAATTTTCAAAGGTACACTTGTTCTACACCCCTTGGAGTGATTCAATACATCTAGAAACTTTGGAAGGTTCTTTTATGAAAGGAAATGACTCTTAGACCAAATGACACATCTTTTAATTCAAAAGAGTTGACTTTTGGAGGGAATTTTGGATGGAATTTTGAATTCTTTTCAAACGGAGGTAGCCGAGAATAAAAGAAGAAGACTTGAAGAGGCTAAAGGGCTGGACAAAAAGAGAGTTTTGGTGGGTAGCATGAGAGTTAGAGAAAGAGAGAAAAGGAGATTTTCATCTAAGCTTGTAAGAGTAGAGGGAAGGTGAGATATTTCTTCTTCATTACATTTCTAAGAGAGACATGGGAGTGTTTGTAAAGAGAGAATGGCTTGGAGAGAACTTGTAGGGATTTGTTTGGGAAAAATTGTGAGATATGTTGTATTTTTCTTTCTTTTGTTTTGTAAACTCATTTTTATGTACAAAATTTGTATTTTATCATATCCTTCTCATGAATTGTGAGTAGTCTTCTTTATTCTTCTCCCTACTTTTAAGATATGATTTTGTGAAGAATAGATTTTGTTTTCAATGGTTTTAAATGATAATAATTTGTGACGTTTTGAACTCCGATCTTCATTTACTTTTCATTCTGGCCAATTGAAATATTAAAACTTGTTGAGAGATATATGTTCTTAAATGAAATATGATTTCTACAATATAGAGAGAATCACATTTCATTTCATGATAGAGTATGTCAACCATGGGATTGGGTGCAAATAAATAGGAAAATATACTTTTGTTGGATGCGAATTGGAGATTTTAAGGTGACAGATTAAAACTCCCAATTTTGTTTAGTTGATTAGAAACTAATGCAAGATTATTAGCACTCAGGGGAGGGAGTAGTGGGAGCTCTGGAGTGAAAGCTGGTATCCTTCTAGCTTAACCACGAAAATAGGGACCAAACTTTGGATTAGTCAATGTTCTTTATAGCACTCGGAAGAGGGTAAAAATTATGATTGCTCCTATTTGGCACAAAATAGTTTTTATATATATTTTCAAAGGATTCCACTTTCTTCACAAACCATAAACACATTGTAAAGGGGAAGGAAGCTTTCGTAAATTTGAACTTTCCGTCACAATAAAAAAATTGTTTAATTTTTGCAATTTTATTTTTGAAAGTTTAGTATTTAGTATAGTTTAATTTATGTAATCTTACATCTGCATTTTAATTAGCATTCACCTGAGTAGTCAATTTTCAAATTTTGCACTCTAATTTTATTTTTTGTTTTTATTATTAAATAATTTTTAAATTTTACTTTAAGATTTTACAACTTCCTTATGGGATCGATATCTAGGACTCCATTAGAGTTCTTTATTACGTGCACGATACGTATACTTGTGTTGATATTTAAGAGAGATTTGATAGCTAAAAGAAAGAGTTTTAAAGGATAAATTATATTTATAAAAAGTGTTCTGTTAGAATTATATTGCATATTTATTATAAATCTGCCTGCATCGAGTTTTTGGCGCCATTAAATGGTGTGAAATTCATAAATATTTGCATATACAAATCTCACCGTGTCAAGTTTTTGGTGCCGTTGTCGAGTAACTAATAAAAAATATTAGTAATTTACTTTATTTTCTTATTTTAGTGTGTGCTTGTTATTAATTACTTATTTTGTTTAGTTTAAGCAAAGTGTAGGATATGAGAACTTAGTACCTTACGTCTCTGAGTTAGAAAGAACTGTTAAAAAATTTTAAAAAATTAAAAAAATAGAACGATCAGTTCAGCAAAATGGCTTGCAATTTAAACAATGTTGGAAATGAAAATGAACATCATGAGAGACCTTTAAAAGATTATGCAAATCCTACATCGGATGAAATTCATTTGAGTATTCAAAATCTTATTGCAGTTTCCAATTCATTTGAACTTAAACCTATTATTATCCAAATATTACAAACCAATTATTTCGGAGGAATGCCTATTGAAGATCCTAATGTACACCTTGCTAGTTTTTTTAGAATTGTGTGTTATATTTAAATATGATGGAGTGTCAAATAATGTCATCTGACTTAGATTTTTCCTTTTTCACTAAGGGATAAAGCTAAGATGTGGTTAAACACTTTAGCACCTGGATCTATCAAAACATGGGAGATTTATCAAAAAATTCTTATCAAAATATTTCCCACCTTCAAAAGGTGCTAAGCCTGGAAATGATATCACTTCTTTTTATCAATTTGAAGGGGAATCAATTTATGAAGCCTTGGAAAGATTTAAATATCTCCTTAGAACATGTCCACACCATGCGTTGCCAGATTGGTTAAAAATTCAAACTTCTTATAATGGGTTGGTTGGATCTCTTAGATCGATAACTAACGATGCTGCTAGTGGATCATTAATGTTAAAACCATTTGATGAAGCATATTCATTAATTGAAGAGATGACTGCTAATAATTTATAATGTCCCTCTTAAAGGGTAAATCTAAAAAAAGTAGCTAGTATACATGATTCTGATAAAATATCTATTTTAGCTACCCAAATAGCTGTTATATCAAAGATGATAGATCAATATGTAATCAATTATTCTCAGACAACACCTATTCTTGAAGAGAACTCATTGGGACAAATGATAGAATCTCAATCTTCTTATGAAACTTTAAATGCAATAAAAAATCATTCAAATAATCATTATGCCAATTATTATAATCCTTGTTGGAAGAGTCATCCAAATTTTAGTTGGAGTAACAATAATTCTAATGTTCCGCAGTGGGGAAACAACACTGTGAACCCATTGGAAAACTCCAATAATCAAGGGAACCAAGCTTATAAACCTTATTAACCCCCAAGTTTTAATAATTTATAGAGTAAGGAGAAAATTTATGAATGGAAGAATTGATATTACAGATGAGCATTCAATTACAAAGTCAAGGAGCTGCTATCAGAAACATTGAAAATCAATTGGGATGTATTGCTATTGCACTTATCAATAGACCTCCAGAAACATTTCCTAGTAATGTTCAAGTAAATCTTAATGATCAGAACAAAGAGAAAATTAAAGCTATTCAACTAAGAAGTGGAAAAGAATTAGAAAACAGAGTTAAATAAGAATTTGAAGTTGAAAAAGATGAGGTGAAAAATAAAAAATATAGTGAAACTTTTCGTGTTAAAGAAGAAAATCCTATTAAGCCAACGAAAATCACTATAGAAAGACTACCACCTTCATTTCCTCAAAAATTGAATTAACAGCATAGAGATAATAAATTTTCCAAACTTTTAGAAATTTTGAGGAAATTAATGATAAAAATTCCATTTTTTTAAGCTTTGAAACAAATGTCAAGCTATGTGAAGTTCATGAAAGATATACTTAATAAGAAAATGAAGTTTGTAGATAATGAGACTATTGCACTCAACAAAGAGTGTAGCTCTATAATTCAGAAAAAGCATCCTAAAAAACTTAAAGATCCCGAAAGTTTTACAATTCCTTGTGCTATTGGCGAACAATTTTATGGAAAAGCTTTATGTGATTTTGGAGTCACTATTAATCTTATGCCATGATCAATTTTTAGAAGGTTGGGCTTAGGATATATTTTACTTACAGCTATAGCTCTGCACTTACCTGATTGTTTTCTTACCTATCCTAAAGGAGTTATAGAAGATGTATTGGTAAAAGTCGATAAGTTTATCTTTCATGTGGACTTAATTGTCTTAGATATGGAGGAAGATAAAGAAATTTCTATCATTTTACGAAGACTAATCCTGGCTGCTAGAAGAGAGTTGATAGATGTGCAGAAAAGAAAACTAACCATGAGAGTTAGTGATCGAGAAGTTACATTTAATATTGCAAAATCAATGAGATACCCTGGAAAAGAGCAAGAGATTGAATGCTTCATAATGGATATTAATGAATATTTAAGCCATGAATATTTCAAGAAAACTTTTGAAGGTGAATTTAAAATATAATATATTGAATATCAAGATGAGGATAGAATTCACGATGAATCTATGGAAGTAAGTAAAGAGGATATGGATTATGTTCCAAAAATAATTGAAGTGTTGGATCCTAGAGAAAGTAACAAGAATTTGATTTCATATATTAAGAAACTGACAACGACTTTATATATGCTTAAAAATACAAGTATTTAATACTACTGCTAGAAGATTTAACTCCTCTGCAGTAGTACCAAAAACTTAATAACGGTTATAGATTCGGTAAAGAAGTATACATAAAATATGCAATAATGGTAAAGTCACACTTATCAACGCAAGTATACGTATCGCTCAAGTAATATAGAGCTCTAATGGAGTCCTAGATATCGATCCCACGGGGAGTAATATTAGAGGCTACAAACTAAGATTTTAGAAAATCAATACATAATCACAACAATATAATCCAAATTGTTTATCTGTCACTAATAAGCAATTGAAATAAATATGTAATTTTAATAACTCTAAAATAACTAATTCTACTAATAAAGTTTCTAATGTAAAATTTAATATATAAGAAAGCATCCTTCTCCTTGTCAAAAATTATAGTGAATGGATAAAGTAAATCAATTTAAATTAGATTGTACCAAATAGGAGCATATCTATTCTTTACCCTTTGGTCCAGGCATAAAGAACATTGACTAAGCCTATGTTTGGTTACTGAATCTGTGGCTAGGCTGGGAGGATACCGACTCTCACTTTGTAGCTCCCATGTTCCCCTCACCTGAGGGCTAACATCTACACTTTAGCACTCAAATGATAGGACCGAATTGAGGAATTTAGTTTGTCACTATAAAATCTTCAATTCTACGCCCGATAATTTTATTTCCCTATTTATTTGCACCCAACTTCTAAGGGCTTTGACCTCCCTGAATCTTGAATGTAATCTTCACTTTAGTTGTAAAACTCAACATATTTTAACAAATCAATTAGCAAGATTGAAAGTAAATTAAGATCGAAGTAAAAAGATCATTACAACTTCTTTAACATTTTTAAGGCTCAGCCAATTCAAATCACCATTTCATAAATCTCAAGATATGGAGAAAGACAGAGAAAACTACTCAGTACTCATGGGGAAGTCACAACAAAACTATGAATTTATATATAAAAGCAAAGTCACACAAACTACAACAAGTAAATAACACTTATCTCTAATTCCTCCCAAAGCAAACTCTTCAAAGTTCCTCTGGATCTCTTTGTTTCTTTACAGCACACAGAATTCTTCTTTGAAGCGGCAAGGAAGAAGAAATCTCTCACTTTCCCTCCACTTCTACAATCTCTCGAAGAATTCCTCACAATCTAACCCTAAATTAGACTCCCTACACACTACTGGAACTTCTCTAACCTCCCTTTAGGTAGGTCAAGTGAAACCAATTTTTTATTAGGCATCCATCTCCTCACTTTCATATTTTTTTCTTTTTTTCCTTTTCTCTTTTTTCATTTGGATTGCTTTCAATCCTATATATTTTTCTTTTCTTTTCAGGGATTGTTTTCAATCATTTATTTTTTTGCTTTCAATCCTATATATTTTTCTTTTCTTTTCAGGGATTGTTGTCAATCTTTTCTTTTTCTTGCTTTCAATCCTATATATTTTTCTTTTCTTTTCAGGGATTATTGTCAATCCTTTCTTTTTCTTTTTCAAGTGAAGATTACTATATCTAAGGCATATCCTCAAGCTTCTCCTCACTTTCATTTTTCTTTCTTTTTTTTTTTCATTTGGATTGTTTTTTTTCTTTTCAATTTTTTTTTTCTTTTTCATTTGAATTGCTTTCAATTCTATATATTTTTCTTTTCTTTTCAGCTTTTCTTTCTTTTCTATTTTTCATTTGGATTGCTTTCAATCCTATATATTTTTCTTTTCTTTTCAGGGTTTTTTTTCTTTTTCATTTGGATTGCTTTCAATCCTATATATTTTTCTTTTCTTTTCAAGGATTAATATTTTTTTCTTTTTCATTTGGATTGCTTTCAATCCTATATATTTTTCTTTTCTTTTCAGGGATTGCCTTTCTTTTTCCTTTTTCAAGTGAGGATTACTATATATGGATAGCCTTTAATGATTTTGAACATCACCTTTCTTTCCCTAAATTAGAAACTCAAAGCATTCCTTTACCTTACAAATATTTCATAGTTTTTACATCATTGAGCCCCAATCTTTTCTTCACAAATGAATTTCCAGATTCTTAACACTTCAAAAGATATAGTTTGAATTTCCAGATTCTAAATATCTTAATCCACAAAATTCAATTTCATTACAAAAATATTCCTTTAAGTCTACCATAATATTTAAATATCTACAAAATATAGTTATCACAATTAAATTCACTACATAAAATCATATTAATAATTTTTAAAAATATTTAAATTGAGAACATCTAATTGTTAATCTTTTTCTTCCCTCCCCCAAACTTAAATTTTTCATTATGAAATGATACAGGTAGAAGAAAAATCTAAATATAAATCGTACTTCAGTATTTTAGGCATTTTCATCATTCTGAAATTTTGGCAGTGCTTCTCAAAATTTCTACTTTACCTGGTCTGTGACATTAGGAACTTTCTATACATATAAATCATTAGAAAATTTGTTAGGTAATGAAATTTTGAAATAAGTACAAAACTAAATATTATACAAACACAATATTTTGCTAACGCATCCACAATACTAAACAAAACAACTACAATTAAAATTCAAAATAAAAATCACATCACATTACAATTTAACAAATTTCAACTACCACACCAACACTTATAACAATAATTAAAAATTATTCAATTACAAAAAAAATAAAAATAAAAATGAAAGTACAAACACACAAATATCTATTTCTATTACAAAAATTATAAAAATTAAAGTAAAAGTACATCAACTACTATCAAATGTCAAAATCCCAAACTATATCTTTGTCTCCTTGGTCAGTAGGTGGATTGGGTTGATACTGAGTATATCGGGGCATTCAGGAAAAGTAACATTAGGCTCACCTCTGTAGTGCCGGGCTTAAGCTTTCTAGTAAGCTATCTCAAAATCTGAATGCCTTTGTAAGTATTCACAATCATAATCATGTATACGTTCTAAACCACCAATTTTTTCATTTATTAGCTCTATACTCTCTAACTGTAAGGTCAACTTATTCATTAAATCATTCAGGGTAAGGAACTAGAAGGTGGAAGGTCATAACTTGTAGAGGGAACATCTCTACTAGTAGAAGGTTCTTAGAACTAGAAGGTGGAAGGTCATAACTTGTAGAGGGGACATCTCTACTAGTATAAGGTTCTTGTTCAAGTCTATGCTCTTCCGCTGCAAGGTCAACTCATTCATCAAATCAGAGAGGGTAGGGGATTAGGTGGAAGGTCATAACTTGTAGAGGGGACATCTCTACTAGTAGAAGGTTCTTGACTTCTACTCATGGAAGGTCATAACTAGTAGAGGGGATATCTCTACTAGTAGAAGGTTCTTGACTCCTACTCCAAGTTCTCCATTTTTCATGAGATTCACATGTCTTCAAATTAGCCTTACTAATGGGTTTCATAGGGTAAACCCATTCCTCATCATCTCCAACTTCCACTCCAGAAAGTTGGCAAAGTACATAAATGAGGCCAGGATGTCCCAGATCTCCACTTGTTTCACTCCTTGCCGTGGTCAATATATTTTTAAAAATGATTCTCCCCACATTTATATTTCTATTATTCTGAATACAAAAATTTAGAATAATTCTATCTCTAGTTACCTCACTATGCTGATAGGTTGATAACAGAGTAAAAGAAATAAAATAGTGCCACGCTTTAGATGTGTCATTTAACATTGAATCAGAAAAAATTACCCGTTCTTGTTGCTTTATCTTCCATATCATTTTCCCATCAGTGAGAAAGTTGATCGCATCGTTCAGTGGGCCTTCCATTGTACTGAAGGTTTCATAATTGCAGTTATAGGAGTCTGTAACTTCATAAAAGGAGTTAATGCGGGCGACACTAAA
Source organism: Phalaenopsis hybrid cultivar (assembly GCA_002079205.1). Classification (NCBI taxonomy): domain Eukaryota; kingdom Viridiplantae; phylum Streptophyta; class Magnoliopsida; order Asparagales; family Orchidaceae; genus Phalaenopsis; species Phalaenopsis hybrid cultivar. The sequence continues at coordinate 25,922 of JXCR01009786.1, read as the reverse complement.
CTCAACAGAAAATCCCCACACTTGAACGATTTCATCCTCAGAATAAAACATGTTTGCATAAAATTCTTTTACAATATTCGCAGCAGCCTTATTGGTGGTATAACAGAAGTTTTCCCACCTCCATTCGACAATAACTCGTTGAATTTCTTCTTCCGGACTCTCAAAAACTCAATCTTGTATACATTTCTTCGCTTCAAATACTGAAGTAAACCTCGATTGAGCCTTCGCATTCACAAAGCGAGACTCATCAAACTCAAGTCGCCTCTTTTGTCATGGAGCCATTTCAATCTAATCAAAATTATAGAAAAATTCCAAAATAAACTTCAAATATGCAAATAATGGCTTCCAAGAGTTATTCTAAGAGTTCAAAACTAAGTTCCATGAATTTCTTCCCAATATTTTCTTCACGTTCTCAAATTTTTTGGATCTTCTTAATGTGGATAAAATTCATGGTGAAAATCAAATATTTTTAGTTTGGAATGAAGCCCTTACCAAGAGAAGATCAAATATTGTGTCTAAATGCTTTGAAATCACCCCCAAATCCAAGATCCCTCAAGCCCTAGGTTGAAATTTTTGTTTTTTGGAGGAAGGGGATGATGAAAAGTGGTAGTTGACTGGTCAAAATTGCAGTTAAAGGTGTTTTTTTGGGATCTCGCTATCAGCAAGGTCGTCAGTGCCGTCAGCAAGCTCTATTGGATTAATATTCTAAGTCTCGAGAAAAGTCCACGGTCGGCAGCGTCGAGGGCGCCGTCGACGAGCTCTATTGAATTGGTTTAATTTCCAAATTTTTGTGATGTCAATTAATTTCAAGCCTCAATGACATCCGTTCAATCATTATAAACATAATTTTTAAGTGCTTAAATGATGTACTAACACAAATAAACATTCACAACACAAAATATCACAATTATATATAAATTCCATGGGTTACAATATACGTTACACGACACACCTAAGTTTGGTATTTTCTCAACCTAATACATCAATTCAGCGTCGCAATCCAAGCCACAACACTCAAAATGCTGAAAACAAACATCCTATGCTCAGTCTCAACTATACAGAGATCTAAAAGCAAAATTCTAAAGCAAAGCAAACACAAAGTTCAAATCAAATTACACACATAGACATACAGGGCAAGGTAAATCTACTATTCTTCAAATTTAGTGCTAGATTCTCCTCTGAGCTCACCCATTGATTGAACATGAATGAAGAAGTTATAAAATGGTCGGTATGGAAATTCTTTAGTAGAGTACTCTTCTATCAATTTCATCTTTTTTCATCAATCGTATCAAACTATCTTCGATATGTCTAGAGTGAGCAAATTGTTCTTTCATCCTCCAGTCAAGATGATCGAAGAAATCAGAGATATTGTTAATTGCATTCATAACATTTTGTACCTCCTTCTCTAATTTCTTGATTCTGCACAGGATCACTAGTGTTTTGTCCAAAAATAAATGTTGAATAGGGAGTGAATTCTAAGACGATTGATCCACCATAATAGTTATATCATTTTCATCTTCATTGGCTGGGAATCTCTCAGTTGTATCCAAAGGCTTCCAAGGTAGAAGTACCTTTTCCGAATTCTCATAAGATACTTGGAACTAACTACAAAGTAAGAAAATTGTTGAAGGATGTCCAATTCCATAAGTTGATCCATGAACAATCATGTCCAAAACAGACTTCACAATTATCGATCCAATATCGATCGACAGCCCTATTTGGATGCAAGAATTCAAAATAGTACTTTCCTTAGTAACTTTACCGATCCTCATCGACGGTAATAGTTTAGCAGAAATGAAGAAGTGTCAGTGTTTAAAAATGGGGTTTAGAAGTGTCGTAGAAAAACTAACATATCAGTTTTCTTTTATTTCCCAGTCTTCAGTTTCGTCCGTTAAATATTGATAAATCTCATTCATCAGCTTTCTTGTCGGGATGAAGTTGGAATAATGGCAGACAGGAACATTCTCGATCATATATAACTCATTAATTCAAGCAGGAGTAAAATTTATCCATCTACCTCGCACATAGAAAACTCCCTGGTTGATTCCATGCAAATTAGCATAAAATTCCTTCACCATAGGAACAACTATGGCGGCTGTAGTGTAGCACAGCACTTCCCATCTTCATCGCACACTCATCTCTTCAATTATCATCGATGGATTATTCAATCCTCAATTTACGAATCCTCATTCCTTGATTAATCTTTTTTTTATTAGTACATTGTTGAAGATTCATCGTGCCTCAGCATTAATGAACTTTCTCCAGTTGAACACTAGCATTCTATGGTTTTCAAGGGAATTGGACGCCATAGGGATGAATTTAGTATAGTTTCACCTCATTTTTGGGGAAATATGAATTTAAGAATCAAATTTGGAAGTTTAAAAGGAGTAACTCCCGCCTAAAACCGCCAAAAACCGTCCATTCAAACTCCAAAAACTATCATCCCGCTGGTATTGTCGTCGGTAACGTCGAGGGCGCCGTCAGCGGGCCTTTAAAATTTAATTGCCTGGTCTCTCGGGAAAAACTAGCCATCGGTGGCGTCTATGGCCCCGTCGGTGCCCAAGGCAAAAATTGCATAGTTTCGCTCTAGTCTAAATGCGTTCCATTTTTCTCAGATCCCAATTTTTATGATGATTCAAGGGTAAATATGAGTAGTAGAGTTCAATACTACCACAAAATAACAATAATTTCAAATAAAACTACTATAATCACAATAAAAATAAAGATACTTTTGGGTTACCTCCCATAAATCCCTTGGTTTAACGTCGTCAGCCCAACCTATTCATGTATTATTCAAGTTAACTGATCATTAAAACTGGTTTAAAATTTAGTCTTTTGCCCTCAAAATATGATTTTAATTTGTGTCCATTTACATCAAATCTATTTCCAGTCTTTTGATATTCAATTTCAACAGCTCTGTAACTTTAAACTTGAGTCAAAGTAAAGGGTCCTAACCAACAAGACTTCAATTTCCCAGGGAATAACTTCAGCCTTGTATTGTAAAATAAAACTTCTTTTGAGTCACAGTAAAGGGTCCTAACCAATGAGACTTTAATTTCCCAGGGAATAACTTCAGCCTTGTATTGTAAAGCAAAACTTCTTGTCCTTAGACTTCAATTTCCCAGGGAATAACTTCAGCCTTGTATTGTAAAGCAAAACTTCTTGTCCTCAAAGTTCTTCTGGTTAATCTTCCGATCATGCCATAACTTTAGTTTCTCCTTATAAATTTTGTCCTTATCATAAGATTCATTTCTTAATTACATAACTTTAGTTTCACCTTATAAATTCTGTCGTTATCATAAGATTCATTTCTTAATTCTTCTAACTCATTCAATTGTAACAATCTCTTCTTACCAGCATCTTTCAAATTATAATTGAATTCTTTAATCTCCCACTATGCTTTATGCTCAAATTCTACTAGTAAGTGACAAGTCTTTCAGAAAATCAGCCTGTAAGGAGTCATTCCAATAAGAGTTTTACAAGAAGTTCCGTAAGCCCATAATGCGGTATCCAGCTTAGTGAATCAATATACTCTACTAGGGTTTACAGTCTTTTCAAGTATTTGTTTAATCTCTCTATTAGAAACTTCAGTTAACCCACTACTACTAGGGTTTACAGTCTTCTCAAGTATTTGTTTAATCTCTCTATTAGAAACTTCAGCTAATCCACTGGTTTTAGGGTGATAGGAAGTAGAGATTTTATGAATAATATTAAACTTTTTTGCCGATCTCTGAATGTATTTATTCCTAAAATGGGATCCTCCGTGAATGATAATCATTCTCTCCGTATCTAATGAAAATATTTTTCATTAAAAATCTTGAAACACTTTTAGCGTCACAATGAGGTAAAGCTCGTGCTTCAATCCACTTTGAAACGTAGTCTACTGCAATTAATAGGTATAAGTTCCCAAATGAAGGAATAAATGGTCCCACAAAATCTAATCCCCAAACATCAAAGATCTCAACTTCTAACATGAAATTCAAAGGCATTTCATTTCTTCTAGATATATTGCATGCTCGTTGGCATCGATCACAAGTTTTTATGTATATGTAAACATTTCTAAAGATAATATCCCAATAGAATCCAACTTGTAAAATTTTATAAGCAGTTTTATCAATCCCAAAATGTCCTTCAAATTTTGAATCATTACATTTCTGATTGTTTAGTTCAGTTTCTTCATAAGGTACACATCTTGTCATAATAATATCCTTACATTGTTTATATAAATAAGGCTCATCCCAAAAATATGCTTTCGCATCACGAATGAATTTTATTTGTTGTTGCAATGTCAGCATACGTGGCAAAATATCACTTATAATATAATTAACAATATCAGCATACCATGGTATTTTCCACTCATTAATATTATAAAGTTGTTCATCAAGGAAACTATCTGTAATTTCATTGTCGGTGTCAAATAATTCATGATTTCCTAATCTCAACAAATGATCAGCAATTTGATTATCAGTTACCTTTCTATCAATAATCACAAGATCAAATTCTTGCCTCAAAAGTATCCATCTAATTAACCTTTGTTTGACATCCTTCTTTTGCATTAGATATTTAATAATAGAGTGATCAGTGTGTACAACACATTTAGTCCCAATTAAATAAGATCTAAATTTTTCTAAAGCATACATAATGGCCAGTAACTCTTTTTCTGTAACAGTATAATTAATTTGAGCATCATGAAGAGTTTTACTAGCGTAGTATATAACTTTAAAATTCTTTTCATACCTTTGTCCAAGAACAGCTCCAATAGCATAATCACTAGTATCGCACATCAGTTCAAATGGTTTCTTCCAGTTAGGTGAAACTATAATAGGGGCTGTGATTAATTTTTTCTTTAATAACTTAAAGGCATTTAAATAGCTTCCAGTGAATTCAAATTTCTCTTCTTTTTCTAAACTTGGCATAGAGGTTTATTAATTTTTGTAAAATCTTTAATAGAATGCCTGTAAAAACCAACATGTCGAAGAAAGCTCCTAACCTCTCTTACATTAGTAGGAGTTGTTAATTTAAATATAACTTGAATTTTTGCAGGGTCTGCTTCCATATCATTTCTCAAAATTTTATGCCCTAACACAATTCCTCCTGCAACCATAAATTGACATTTCTCCCAATTTAGAACTAAATTAGTTCTTTTGCATAACTCTTAAAATTGTTTAAGATAATATAATCATACATCAAATGATGTTCCAAATACAGAGAAATCATCCATAAATACTTCCAATCCATCATCAATTAACTTACTAAATATAGACATCATACATCTCTGGAATGTTGCAGGTGGATTACATAACCCGAAAAGCGTTCTTCAAAAAGCAAAAGTTCCAAATGGACTAGTCAATGTTGTTTTTTGTTGATCCTGAGGAGCAATAAAAATTTGATGGTAACCAGTATATCCATCTTAAAAATAAAAATATTTGTGCCCAGCAAGTCTATCTACTATTTGGTCTAAAATTGGTAAAGGTAAGTGATCTTTCCTAGTGGGAGTGTTTAATTTTCAATAATCAATGCAAATATGCCACCCATTAATTTATCTAATAGGTATTAATTCATTATTCTCTTTTATTTGAACAGTCACTCCTCCTTTCTTTGGAACATAATGAATTGGACTTAACCAAGCACTGTCTGAAATAGAATATATAATTTCAGTGTCCAACCATTTTAAAGATTTCCTTCTTGACTACTTCTTTCATCATTAGGTTTAATCTCCTTTGTGGATCAACTCTTGGTTTATATAGTTCATCTAGTATAATTTTATGCATAGAGATTAAAGGACTGATTCCCTTAATATCAGCTAAGATCTAACCAAAACTTTCTTATATATTTTTAATGTATCTAAAAGTCTTTGCTCTTACACGAAGATATAATAACAGGTAGTGTATATGAGTCTCCCAGAAACACATACTTCAAGTGGTTAGGCAATATTTTCAACTCAAGTTCAGGTGGTTTTATAATTTACGGAACTAGATTCTTATCAGCATTTTTTGTAATATCGAGCATCTCAAATCTTCCTTGAACATAATCTAATTCTTCATTTTCTATTTTGTCCAAAAAAACTTCATCACTTTCTTCGAATTGTTCTTTATCTTCAAAATGTTCTTTCAAATGCTCACTCAATAGATGTTGACTAATTTCCATGCAAAAACATTCATTATCTCTTTGAACATCAGGGTATTTCATAGATTTCGCAATGCTTCAGTAGATGTTCAATAATTTTCATGCGAAAACATTCAATATCTCTTTCAACAGCAGGGTATTTCATAGATTTTGCAATGTTAAAAGCCACTTCTTGATCATTAACTCTCATAGTTAATTCTCCTTTTTGAACATCTATCATAGCTTTTCGAGTACTTCTTGATCATTAACTCTCATAGTTAATTCTCCTTTTTGAACATCTATCATAGCTTTTCCGGCTTCTTGATCATTAACTCTCATAGTTAATTCTCCTTTTTGAACATCTATCATAGCTTTTCCAATTCTTGATCGTTAACTCTCATAGTTAATTCTCCTTTTTGAACATCTATCATAGCTTTTCCATGATCATTTAACTCTCATAGTTAATTCTCCTTTTTGAACATCTATCATAGCTTTTCCAGTTAAATTTTATCTTCCTCCATATCTAAAACAATGAAATCCACAGGAAAGATAAATTTATCCACTTTTATTTTCCTCCATATCTAAAACAATGAAATCCACAAGAAAGATAAATTTATCAACTTTTACTAACATATCTTTTATAACTCCCTTAATAAGTAACTGAACGATCCGCTAACTGAAGAGTTACAGAAGTAAGTGAGACCTCTCCTAATCCTTATGTAACTGAACGATCTGCTAACTGAAGAGTTACATAAGTAGGTGAGACTTCACCTAATCCTAATCTTTTGTGAACGATCCACTAACTGAAGAGTTACAGAAGTAGGTGAGACTTCTCCTAATCCTAATCTTTCGAGGTAGGTGAGACTTCTCCTAATCCTAATCTTTTGAAGATTGATAGAGGCATAAGATTAATGCTAGCTCCCAAATCACGTAAAGCTCTTCTATAAACTAATAGCACATGGGTATAGTGAAACTACCTGGATCTTTTAATTTTTCAGGAAGCTTTTTCTAAATAATTGCACTACATTCTTCGCTAAGTGCAACAGTTTCATTATCAGTGAACTTACATTTCTTGTTCAGAATATCTTTCATAAACTTCACATAATTGGCAATTTGCTCTAAAGCTTCTATGAAGGAAATATTTACCATTAATTTCTAACAACTTGGAAAATTGTTTATTTTTTTTGTGTTGCTTTAATCTTTGAGGAAACGGGGGTGGATGTTTCTCCACAGTAATTTTTACTGGTGTAATTGAATATTCTAAATCTGGGTATTCATGATCCTTTTCTTTTTATGTATCCACTTACTCTTTTTCAGTTTCTATTTCTTTTTGTACTCTTGTTTCCAATTCTTTTCCACTTCGTATTTGTATTGCTTTTAATTGTTCTTTTCCTTGATCTTTAGGATTTGGTTCCACAGTACTTGGAAAAGTTCCTAATGTTCAGTTACTAAGCTCAGTAGAGATATGCCCCAATTGATTTTCAATATTCTTAATAGCAGTTCCTTGATTTTGTAATTGATTTCCTCAATTCTGTAATTATTGAGTGTTTAATATCAGCTCTTCCATAGACAACTTCTTCTCCTTAATTTGAGTATTACTGTTAAATTCTGTTAATATCATCTCTTCCATAGACAACTTCTTTTCCTTAATTTGAGTGTTACTGTTAAATCCTAGAGGATAAGAAGATCTATAGTTAACATTTCCTTGGTTGGATGAATTTCCTAATGGGTTCACTGGGTTGTTTGTCCTTCCATAGATAACTTCTTCTCCTTAATTTGAGTATTATATAAGAAGGTATAATTAATATTTCCTTGGTTGGATTCCTAATGGGTTCACTGGGTTGTTTGCCCATTGTTGATTTGTAGAAGAATTGTTATTCCAAATAAAATTTGTTGGATGATTCTTCCAACCTGGGTTATAATAGTTCAAGTATGGGTTGTTGGGTCTAGTAATAGCATTTAAGGTTTCATATGAAGCTGGGTTATAATAGTTCGAATAAGGGTTGTTGGGTCTATTATTAATAGCATTTAAAGTCTCACATGAAGGTTGAACATCCACAAATCACCCAGATGAATTCTCTTCCATCATAGTAGGTGTTGAAGAATAATTCATTATCCACAAATTGCCCAGATGAATTCTCTTCCATCACAAGAGGTGTTGGAGAATAATTCATCCCACATGATCTAATTTCTTTGATATTGCAGCAATCTACGAAGCTAACATAGATATTGCATCAGAATGGTGGATACTAGTTCTTTTTAGGATTTACCCTTTCAGAGGGCCATTGAAAATTGTTGGTAGCCATCTCTTTTATTAACAAATAAGCCTCATTAAAATGTTTTGACATTAAAGAACCACCAGCCGTAGCATTTATAATCAATCTAAGTGACCCCACTAATCCATTATAAAAAGTTTGAATTATCAATCAATCTGGTAACGAATGATGAGGGCACTTTCTAAGAAGATATTTAAATCTTTCCCAAGCTTCATATATCGACTCTCCATCAATCTAGCATAACGATGTTATGTCATTTCTAAGTTTAGCAGTTTTGGATGGAGGGAAATATTTAAATAAAAATTTCTGTGAAAGTTCTCCCCAAGTTCTAAAAGATCCATGTGCTAATGAATTTAACCGCATCTTAGGCTTATCTCTAAGAGAAAAATGAAAAAGTCTAAGTCTAACAACATCGTTCGAAACTCTGTCATATTTAAGGGAGCACAACGTTCTGAAAAACTAGCGGGGTGTAAATTTGGATCTTCATTTGGTGTACCTCCGAATTGATTATTTTGTACTATTTGGACAATAGCAGGTTTAAACTGAAATGAATTAGCAGCTACATTAGGATTTTTGATAGATAAGTGAATTTCATCACCTGTAGGATTTTCATAATCTCATAGGGGTCTAGGTTGATGTTCATTTTCTATTCCTTGATTGTTTACGTTATTTTCCATTGTGTCAGGATTTCTAGGTTCTCTTCTTAGTCTTTTAATCCTTCTAATAGTTTGTTCTAATTCCAAATCGTAGGGTATAAGATTTTCAGGTCTAAATTTACGCATACAATTGAAATCAGTACACAGAAAAACAATTAACTAAATATGAAAAATAAGTTGTAATTCCAGTAAAAATTTTCTAATATTCCAAATTTCTCTGTTACTCTAATTATGATTCTTATTTACTCCTTAGAAATGCACTAAAAACTTGACTTTTGTCCGTTACTCTAATTATGATTCTTGTTTACTCCACGACAACGGAGCCAAAAACTTGACAGTGACTTTATATATGCTTAAAAATACAAGTATTTAATACTGCTGCTAGAAGATTTAATTCCTCAGCAACGGTATCAAAAACCTAATAACGGTTATAGATTTGGTAAAGATGTATATATATAATACTTAATAATGCTAAACTCACACTTATCAACGCAAGTATACGTATCGCTCAAGTAATATAGGGCTCTAATAGAGTCCTAGATATCGATCCCACGGGGAGTAATATTAGAGGCTATGAACTAAGATTTTATAAAATCAATACATAATCACAAAAATATAATCTCAATTTTGGCTTATCTGTCACTAATAGGCAATTGAAATAAATATGTAATTTTAATAACTCTTAAATAACTCTGTCACTAATAGACAATTGAAATAAATATGTAATTTTAATAACTCTTAAATAACTAATTCTATTAATAATGTTTCTAATGTGAAATTCAATGTATAAGAAAGCATCATTCTCCTGGTCAAGAAATTATAGTGAATGGATAAAGTGAATCAATTTAAATTGGATTGTGCCAACAAGGAGCATACATATTCTTTACCCTTTGGTTCAGGCATAAAGAACATTGAATAATCCTATGCTTGGTTACAGAATCTACAGTTAGGCTGGGAGGATACCAAATCTCACTTTGGAGCTCCCACATTCCCCTCGCCTGAAGGCTAACATCTACACTTCAGTACCCAAATCATACGACCAAATTGAGGACTTTAGTCAGTCACTCTAAAAGCTCTAATTCTATGCCCGATAATATCATTTCCCTATTTATTTAAATCTTGGATGTAATCTTCACTTTAGTTGTAAATTTAGTTGTAAACTCAACATACCTTTCCACTCTAAAATCTCCAATTCTACGCTCGATAATTTTTATTTCCCTATTTATTTGCACCACTTCCAAGGGCTTTGACCTCCCTGAATCTTTGATGTAATCTTCACTTTAGTTGTAAAACTCATATATTTTAACAAATCAATTGGCCAGATTGAAAGTAAATTAAGATTGAAGTGAAAAGATCATCACAACTTCTTTAACATTTTCAAGGCTTAACCAATTAAAATCATCATTTCCCAAATCTCAAGACAAGGAGAAAGACAGAGAAAACTTCTCATAACTCATAGGGAAGACACAACAAAACTCGAAATTTATATACAAAAGCAAAGTCATACAAACTACAACAAGTAAATAACACTTATCTCTAATTCCTTCCCAAGAAAGCTACTCAAAGTTCCTATGAATCTCCTCCATTCTTTACAACACACAAAATTCTTGTTCAAAGCAGCAAGGAGGAGGAAATCTCTCACTTTCCCTCTACTCTTGCAATCTCTCGAAGAATTCCTCACAATCTAACCCTAAATTAGACTCTCTACACACTATTGGAACTTCTTTAATCTCCAGCCCCCCATCAGAGCCTCCTGAGCCTCTTGATTTTTGGCCAAAATCATCTTTTAAAGTTGTAGAAGAGTTTTTCCAAGAGTTGCTTAAGAATCCCTCAAAAAGTCGTCCACTTTCAATGCACCTTTTGAATTAACCGCCGATCTCGCCGTCGGCGGCCACAAGGGCACCGTCGGCATGCCTTCTAAATTATTTGGCTAGAGTCTTGAGAAATTCGCGTCGTCGGCGCCCTAGTTCAATTCTTCACATTTTGGTCCTTTTCGCTCCAAATTCGCTCCTTTTTGCATCTTTTTGCTCCAATAACCATAATTAATCATACCTGCAACAAAACATCAAAAAAATATTTTCTTAAAGTGCAATTTCATCAAAATCAGTATAAAATAGGTATGAAAGTCTCAACATATTTTTCTTTGGTCAGAAACCCTCTGAACTAGAACTGAAAATGCTTCCTTTACATTCGAAGTATGCATTTTTAGGAGATTTATCTACATTACATGTTATAGTATTCTTAGAATTAACTGGTATGCAAGAACAACAGTTGTTGGAATTTGAAAAGATATAAGAAAGCCTTTGGATGGACATTAATGCATATTAAAAGAATCAGTTCTTCAATTTGTATGCATGGAATCTTATTAGAAGATTAACATATACCAAGTGCAGACCCTCAAAGGAGATTAAATCCTATGAGGAAAGAAGTAGTAAAGAGAAAAATTTTGAAATGATTAGATGCTGGAATAATATATCATCTTTCAGACAGTGCTTGGGTTAGTCCAATTCACTGTGTTCCAAACAAAAGAGGTGTGCATGTAGTAATAGATGAGCATAATGAAGTAATACGAACAAGATAAGTCACTGGTTGACAAATTTGCATAGATTAAAGAAATTAAATTCTGCTACCAGAAAGAATCATTTTCCTTTACCCTTTTTGGACCAGATGTTGGATAGATTAGCTGAGCATCAATATTTTTTTTTCTAGATATATATGTCAGTTATCATCAAATACCTATTGCTCCAGATGATCAAGAGAAAACAACATTTACTAGTCCTAATGGAACTTTTGATTTTCAGCGAATGCCTTTTGGATTATGTAATGCGCCTGCAACATGTCAAAGATGTATGATGTCAAATTTTAGTGATTTGATTAAAAAAGAAATTGAAGTAGTTATGGATGATTTTTCTGTATTTGAAACTTCATTGAAAATATGTCTAAATCATTTAGAGAAAGTTCTAAAACATTGTGAAAAGACTATTCTCGTATTGAACTGGAAAAAATGTCAATATATGCTTGAAGGAGGAATTGTGCTTGGACATAAAATTTTAGAAAATGACATGGAGTAGATCCTACAAAAATACAGGTTATATCAAACCTACCTCCACCCACCACAGTAAGAGGAGTTAGGAGCTTTTTAGAACATGCTAGATTTTACATAAGATTTATTAAGGATTTTTCAAAAATTACTAAACCTTTATGCAAACTTTTGGAGAAAGATACATAATTTGACTTTAATCAAGATCTCATTAAAGTCTTTGAAACTTTAAAGAAAAAATTGATCACTGCTTCTATAATTAATTCACAGTATTAGGATAAACATTTTGAATTAATGTGTGATTCTAGTGATTATGTAATTGGAGCCGTTTTAGGGCAGAGATGTGATAAGATTTTTAAAGTTATATACTATACTAGTAAGTCTCTTAATGATGCTTAAATTAATTACACCACCACAAAAAGAGAGTTACTAGCTATTGTGTATGCTTTCGATAAGTTTAGATCATATCTAATTGGAGCTAAATGTGTTGGGCATACTGACCATTGAGCTATTAAATATTTGATGCAAAAGAAGGATGTTAAATAAAGATTAATTAGATGGGTACTTCTGATGCAACAGTTTGATTTTGTAGTAATCAATAGGAAAGGGATTGATAATCAAATTGTTGATCATTTATCGAGGCGAGAACAAGAAGGGATACTTGATATGGAAAAAGAGATTAACGAAACTTTTTCTGATGAACCACTTTATGCTTTAAAAGGATGGGAAATACCTTGGTATGCTGATACTATAAATTATATTATTAGTGGTATTTTACCATATGGATTAACAAAATAGTAGGAAAATAAATTCATTCATGATGCAAAATCATATTTTTGGGACGATCCATATTTATATAAGCAATGTAAAGATTTAATGATGAGATGATGTGTGTCTTATAAAGAAATTCAAAATATTATTCAAAAAAGCCATGATTCTGAATTTGAAGGAAATTTTGGGAATGATAGAACTGTTCACAAAATTTTACAATCTGAATTTTATTGACCTACTATATTTAGAGATATTAATATATATATATATATATATATATATATATATATATATATATATATATATATATATATATATATATATATATATATATATATATATATATATATATATATATATATATATATATATATATATATATATA